>JARHVA010001386.1:1000000-1165000 GCA_037957365.1 Torreya grandis
CTATCCATTACATCCAACCCCTCATTTCTTATTTTGAGTGGCCATCCATCTCATTATTTTCCCTATGTCCCTTTTAGGGGGCATCATATCCCCTAACATCATTTACTAAAATTCATCCATGACATAGTTTTTCTTTGAAATACCATTACTTCTTCTACTTCACTCCACTCATAATGCCCTTTTAAAGAGGGGTAAAATGTATACACCAAAAATTGTTCAATTAATTATTATCAACTAATATTCCTATTGGTAGACACTAATTCCACTTAACATACTTTATTTAATTTGTTTATCCCATTATTAACCATTTATCTAATATCCCCTTCCATCATCCTACATCCACTAACCTTACCCATCCCCACTCCTTCATTTATTCTCTTTAATCCCTATTATCCTAATCTAATCCTAGTTATCTATTATATGGGAATTTTAAATTCCCATAACCCCACCTATCCACGTACTAACCTGTACCATAGCCTTTCTTACATCCCTAATACCTAATCACCTACCTAATCCTTATCTAACTCCCAACTAATCCTCCATTATCCATAAGCTAATCAAGAAGCCTCTATAATTGGATAAGCTCCTCCAAGACTCTATAAGTCTCTAAATTAGATACTTCTAATGAATTTAATATTCCTTAAATAATCCATATCCATTGATCTCATCCCTTAAACTTTGAATATGAACCCTTGATCTTCCCTCCATAATCTATATAAGCAAGCCTCTTCCTTCATGGAAGATAATCTCCAATCTCATATCAAATACATGTTAAATTATCCATTAAATCCAACATCAAAATACCTTTATCATGCCATCACTATTCCAAAAATTTAAGGCTACATGTAATTAATTCATACATTAGAACATCATAGAAGGAGGTGATATGAAGCAAGTAATTTAGTAAGTTATATATCATTCTGATTTATTACATGAATCCTTCTTAATAGGTAGTTTATGTTTTGAGATATAGAGCTCAAAATACTACTAGTCTCAATATAGTAAACCCATCATTATTGTCCCTAGTCTAATCATATTGCCTTATTCATTACTAGTACCCATCATATTATCTTCTTTCTATTTTGAAATATAGGCACCCATCAAATCCTTAATCCCTTTTGCTAGCTTAGCAACTAGGTATTATTGATAGGTTTTTATCACCTATTATAGTATTGGTATGACATCTAATCATAGTCATCCATCATCTCAATCACATTTTAATCCATTTATCCTCATCATCACCCATCATACTATCTCAATCTCTTACACCTATTTTGATTTAAGAAGTCATCTCTCATCATCCATCCTCTGTCATCTATCCCTATGGATTTAGACCTGGTTCTTGTATACCGATACATCTTAGCTAATAAGGATGATGCATTTTTGTAATCACTAGAGATGGGTGCTTGCCTACCTTCTGATCTTGATCCCATTCACCCCAAACCAATACCTAGCCCCACTAAATCAGTCTCATCCTTCCTTGATGGAATCACCCTAATCAATCAATACATCATAAATAATAAAGATGAATTCCTATTATGACTATGGAAAATAGCTGACCATTTTCCCAATAATTTTAACCCCATAAGCCTAAATTCACCTCCTAAACTAGTCCATAATCAACCCTTATCCTATTCCCCTCCACCATCCATTATCCCTATCCAAAACCCCTTGGCCCTAATTCATATTTTTCCACATTCAAATCCTCCATATACTAATCATAATCCATCACCACTCCCTCATCCTTTATCACCCACCACCATGAACCTCAACCCCACTTTCATAGACCAATACATAGATTCTAACAAGGATGAAATCCTCTTATAGTTCATTATGAGGGGTGTACCACTTCTTAAAGGTATTGACCCCCTTCAAATTATTACACCTTTAGCACAATTCCCTTTAAGTGAGTCTCATACCAATCTTCCATCCATTAATCAATAAAAAAGATAAGAAAATCAAAAAATAAAAATAAAGAGAAATAGAATTTTTAAAATTAGGAAAAAAATAAAGATGTTGAAAAAAAGACTGAGGGAAAAAATTATAAAATAAATAAAATAAGGGGGTAAAACACAAATAATCTTAAAAAGATAAGTTTTTTTTAAAAGAAAAAAATAAGATTTAGGAAGGGGCACATTTATTTATTAAAGAGAGATGCAACACAAAATAAAGGAGGAGATGAGGCATAGACTAGAGGAAATAAAGAATCAAAATGAATTAAAGAAGAGAAGAAGGATTGGAGAAGACAAGCAACAGAAAAGAAGCAATGAAGTGTTTTACCAGGTAGGATTTGTAGTTTAATTCTATGAATTTATATGGTCTCTATAAATAAATATATATGTATCTGCTTGAATGTATAAGTGCATAAATACTGATAATATATATATATATATATATATATATATATATATATATATATATGAAACCAAAAATATATAAATGGAAACTCCCATATAAGAGGTCAATCTATAGAGTGTGTATAAAGCCAAGGGTATATTCAGCTACTCATTATGGTATATTTATAATAAATTTAAATGTTTTAAAAAAAATAGTGTAGTAGAAGAAATTTTTATAGTAAACAAAATATTATGCTAGATCAACTTATCATAACATATAATAAGATGTTCATGATTGGGAAGTTCATCTAAACTAGTGACTTACCATATTTATACAAAGTAATTTAATTGAACATTTAGTTGGTAAATTCTTGTGTAGCAACTTAATAGGATTTAAGTATGTAGTGACTTATTCCATAATGATTATTTTTTTAACAATATTAATATGTAAGTATGCATTAATTTGGTGTTTAGGTATGTAAAAAATAGTATTAAGTTTTATATTTAATATATTGCTACATAACTCAAGGGGGATCACTTAACCATATGGGGATATCCATTTTGTAAATAAGCTAATATTATGATAAAGTACGTATCTAAAAATTATAGAAATAGTTAAGGCATATTTGAGGCATCTCTGATATATTATTTATGATCTGATTACATAGATGAATAGTGGTTCTAGGAATAATTATGTTATGAATTTTCCATCTATATCAGTATGTAGTGTATCTACAATGATATACAATTTTTTCTACAATTTGATCTATGTATTAATGGAATTATATATTATTATAATTACCTTGGATTTAGGCAAACTAAAACACCTTTAACTATAGTGATTTATAGAACTATATACTACATAATAAATATAATGAGTTAAATTCAGTGATTTATTAGGCTTTTACAGTGACCTAAAATAGTAAAGTATACCCATTATCGAGACTAGATCTATAACATAAATAGTGAAAGTATAAATTATGCTAACTAAAGATAAAATTGGTAATATTTACATTAGGAATAAATACATAAAAAAGAGTAATTATTTATATTCTTGATTGGTAAGTTTTAATCCAATTTTTAAGTAGTGAGAGTATTAACTTACACCTACAACAATTTAGCCATATAAAACATTCTAACTATGTAAAGTGATTTATTTATGTACTAAATTGATTAAGAAATCCATATAGAAAAGGAAATGATACCAAATCAGCAATTTATATAATAAGTTTAGTGATCTCCTTTTCATAATTTACATCTAACTTTTGACATTGCAAATTTGGCTTATCGATCTGATTGGAAGATTTAATGTTAATCTAGTTTAGCGATTTGATTTAATAGTAAGCTATGCTATGGTATATAATAATTATGTGGTGAAATATTGATGGAAAATGGTGCTTAATGTATATCAGGAATATTATATGTTATCACTCATATGATTTAGTGATATGAATACAAATATAGGAATATAATAGCCCTATGAATTATATATAATGCTATTATATCCAAGAGATTATAGCAATATGCAATTAAAAATAGTTTCAATACTTATGCTATATGAATCATTGGTCCCTTTATAACTTCCTATCTACTCTTATTATAATGGTAATTGGGTGTTATAATATCCCTAATATACCTATTATATCCCTATGGAGTTTCAATAATATATTCTTATTATTTATTCACATTTTAGTGATATGCAATGCTACTTAATATAGGGGTTGTATACTATTATATAATAGTGGAGACTATTATAGAATTACTACTATTATATACTACATATATGTTGTGGAGTAGATCTAGTTACTGTCATGAGTTAGTGATATGTACATACATATATTAAATGAAAATTTAGTGTATCAAGAACAATTCATGTATTATTGAATATTTACGAAAGACTATGTATACAAAGTTATTTACTAGGGTGAAAATATATTTTGACAAGAATAATAACTATGGGGAATTATTACCTTTTTTAAACTCTTTTATTACTAAATATCCTCAATGTGTCTTTTGAGTGCGAAAGGTATAATGATCGTTAAAGTCATAATAAGTCATTCTAAATGATTGTTACATTATTTATGTATTGATTGGTTGCTTGTTGAGTATAATGTAAATGAAAAAAGGTATATATATAGTAAATATATCTTTGTATGGATTTAAGTATGCATATAGTACATAATATATACATATATATATATATATATATATATGAGTATATGATATATATATGTGTGTGTGTGTGTGTGTGTGTGTGTGTGTGTGTGTGTGTGTGTGTGTGTGTGTATGAGTATATGAATATGTACAAGTGCTTATACTTATATATCATATATTATTGCATCATGATACAATTCTATAAATTATAGTTATTTTTATTGGTAGAGACTAAGTTATAGATTCTTGATGGATGGGAAACTATTTACTTATGTATACAACCTCCTAAAATATAACAAATTGTTTTAACGAAGGACTCTAATTATATGAGAATTATGACTGACTACCTAGAAGTAAGTAGTGTGTACATCAAAATGATAACTATGTTATTATTTCTTGTACTATATACTTGAATCTACTTATGGATATTAGATTATGCATTTTAAACATAGGATATACCTAGTTAGTATAATTTTTACTTATTTGCCTATTATTTAGGATTATTAGACATTAGATTATTGAAGTTATAAGACTAGATGTTCATGATTAAGTAGTGTGATCATGTGAAAATAGCTATGATATTATGGTATGTCATAGAGATTATTTTATTTAAACACTATAGTCTAAATGTATGATATACCTAGGCGGTACAAACTATAATTAATGTGTTCAAATAAATTCATACATTTGATGAACTAAATGTATGTGTGTTGGTTGTTTCTATGAATAGCATGTTTATGACCATTAGTAGGACCTTATTTATGTGTGCATTCAATCCTCCCTTAAAGTATAATAAATTCTAGAATGGAATATAATATGTTTTGAGAACTGAGACTTGCTTTATGATATCTAGTTGCTTGATTAGAAGCTTATGTTTTCATGTATTTATGACTACTTTATTATGATTTGTTGTGGAAAATTAGTAGTTATTTCATAGAAAACTATAATATGATAATATGGGTTCTCACAGGGTGTATTATATTTGGAAAATACTAATAGTAACTAGAAATTATAGTTAAATGTTTGTTTTACATAGATGGTATAAACTATAGTCATTATTTATATTATGGGATAGATAATAATTTGTGATTCATTCATAGGTTTGGTGGAATAAATTTATGTTAGATTATCCTCTATTTGTTATGTTATGTGATATGATTGCTAGTAGGATGTAAATTGTATGAATATTTTGTTTGTATTATGTTAACCAATTATTGACCAAATTTAACTTTTAGGTCAAATTTGGAACCCTATAAACTTGGTTTTTTAGATTTTTATGGGTAAAATACTTTTTCATATTCTATATTATAGTTCATTTGATGTTATCTAATATTTTTTTAGCCTTAGTCATGGTATAATAAATTTATTTATCATTTTGGGTCATCTAATGGGTTTTTAGGGGTCATTAATACAAGTGGCATAGTTCCCAAGGTGACCAATTGTCCTATTTTCCTTTAAAATATAAAATAAGTTAGATGACCTATCAAGTATGTTAGTTCACTTATTATAGGTTATCCAACTGAAGAGTAGGTAATCAACTGAAAAGGAGAAGTTTGGCACTTGTACAGCCCATGGAGGAAGGTGACACATAGAAAAAGGTGATGTAATGTATATTCATCTTCTTAAAACTCATATCAATGCTTGATATGATCTATAATTTCCATTTTTAATCCAAAACCATTCTGCTCCTTTTTTTCCTTCTTAGAAATACAAAAGTGACCAACAAGTTTGTGCTTAGTGCAGATAGCTCAAGAGGTTTCAAGGAAAATAATTATGGGAGGTGATATTACACTTAGAGACCTTAATTTACATATAAATATTTAAATTATTAATCAATTTTTCCCTATTAATCATCCTTTATAAGCTATGTTTTTCTACTCACTATTTTTTGCACCCTATAGGTTTTACTCTATTTTGGTCAAGTCCATATGAACCAGTTGGTGATGTTGACTCCAGAGGATGTTGGATACCTTATCAAATTATTTCCATACTTACTTTCATGTCAATTTAAAATGATGTTCCATATGTCTCAACATCATATGACCATCTCTTCCCATGTTTGGTTCATCATATTATGCTTTGGGCAACTTTTTATCTTACCATTCATCTCAATCAACCCTTTTCTCAATTTCATGTTGAACCACACATGCATAGAGATTGTTATAGCCTTTTCATGAAATTTTACTCAGGGTATATCAGTTGCCCAATTCATTAATATCTAGAGAGATTTAATTTAGATGTTTGGAGAAGTAAAAGTTTGTGTACAAGGTCATTCATCATATCAAAAAAACATTAAATACCCTTGCCTACTTTGTTTAGATGTCTTCAAGTGGTTTTAACATTAAAATGGATGTTTTGGAACTTATCTTATTACATACTTAGTTTAAATCATGTATTTTAGGGGTTAACATTAAGTTTTAGTTATTCTTGAGACCATTCATACATTTTTTTCTCCATTATATGCCCATGCCTACATACAGCCCATATGCACAGCTATAGGAGCCATTGCTAAAATCATTTTGAAGGTAAAGAGTTGGGAGATGCATTAATCTCTTAATATTTTTTAAGGGTGAATTTGGATATTTTATGAGAGAATAGAAGTCTCAAAACATTAGTATATTGTATATTTTCAAAATTGTCACCTTACTACCTATTTATGCTAATGACCACTTACATGTGGTACCTCAAAACTTTGGAAGCCTTGAAATGGGATATTCAGAACATGATAGGGTCCTTTTCAAATAATATGTGTAAGAGTCATAAAATACCTATAAAAGGTTTCAAAAGGGTAAAAAATATGTAAGATACCTTGAAAGAAGCAAATACTAAGTTTAGGGAAACCTTCCCTAAAATGTTAAAACAAAGGTCCAAGGGATTTTTGTCAATATCTTACAACATGGTTGTAATGACATTTGAAACATATAAATAGTTGAACCTTATAAATTATAGTATAGACAAGAGACATGCACAAATTTTGTTCAAAATGATTCATGGAAGGTGGAAATTGAAGACCTCAAATTTGCCTCTAAAAACACCAAATTCCTACATTCATCTCTATAGGATTGAAAGTTTGAATGGCATTTGATATCACTCAATAAATTAAGGCATTCCCTCATGGATAGACTAGTCTCATGAATTGAGTGGTGAATAAAATGGAATGAATACCATCAGTATAATGTTGATGCATACTTTTTCAATCTTATGGATACCTATAGGTGTCCCTCTATAGAAAAATGTTCACCTACAGTAGGGTATATAGATAATGAGTTAGCATTAGTGTTTTGGTGATGTTTTACGTAATCCAAGGTGAATGAAGGTATAAACATATACTTTATGACCTCAATGGATTCAAATAAGGCTTTAATCACCATGACCAAAGTCCAAATAAGCTAATGCACACCTACAACAATCACTTGGGTAGGGTTTCACAATTAGAGTAGGGAAGGACTCAGTTTATGAGATTAAGGACAATGTAAAGAGAAATAAGGGGTTAGAATGATGAATTAAACTTAGTAACACCTCCATTATTATCATTTTGATCTCCATGAACTCTTTTTAATGATAAATAAGCCTATACAGACCTCTTGAAACCCTGTATGCACCTATAGCTAAGTGTGCAATCATGTTGAGGGTAAGGAGGTCAGCTTGCTTAGGAAGAAGGAGAGGGTTTGATAATTACTTGAAATGGTTCATGATTTATCAATATATTGTTTCCAAAATATATGATACCCCTTAAATATGATCACCCACTCTTCACCCTAGACAAAGATAGTAGTTTGTATAATGAGCTAGGAAGCCCATGTTGTTCAATAGGTAAATATGAGGAATCCAATGAACAAAAGTATTTTTGTGTAAATTTTAAGATTAATTATCATAAATTTATGATGGATATCATTTTTAAGGAGATTATTATCATTTTTTTTATCTTGGATAGGTCATTCTTAGATGGATTTGAGAAAAATGCAAGAAACAGTCCTTTTTAGAGGACTTTTTTGGATATTTTGAGTTGGTTAGGGTCCTAAATGAGTGAATAAAGATAAAACCTTTGGTAAAAATTATAATTATGACCTTATAAAACTCCTAAAATATTCAATTTTCCTTTGGAAAGAGGGATATACCTCACCATTTTGTCTTAGAGTCCATCTAGTTAAGAAAAATTAGGGCTTAGTAAAACAAGCTAATGAAGTCAAAATGGGAAAAGGGATTGATAAGAAGATTTGGGAACCTTAAGAAACATATTTTAAGTTTTATTAAGGTAAATATATTTTATGATTCACTAATTTGGGCTCAGACTTCTCAAAATGTTCAAAACACCCTTGCACATAGTCTAACTAGACAAACTCCTATTAGGCCTAATTGGTGATTGAGAGGAACAAATGAAAAGGATTTATTGTGATTTTATGTGATGGTTTTGAAATATTTAATTAAGTATTAAAAACTATGATACATAATCCCATCCATGATAAATTAGTCCACATAGCTAAAACTAGCAGGGTGCATGCTAAGCCCATTAGGCCTTGAAGGGACCTAGAGCCAATTGGGGGTCCAACTTTAGTTATAACTCTTGGTGAAATATCTATTTGATTATAAAATTTATATTACATTTATTTAGACATTTATGATAATTTTTATGCAAATAAACTTACAGGAAATCTAATTTTAGCTCAGAGACAGTCCAAACATGTAGGAAAGGTAGAAGCAAGCTTGATAGGGTGATTTCAAGTGTTCATATCTCCTTTAAAACTATGCATGGATACCAAAGTATTTTGGATTGGTTATTTGGGTATCTTAAAATGATGTTTGTCTCATATTTTTGTAGTTACAATTTTAAATATTTATGAATAAATCTAAAGAAGGAAAACTACCTAAAACCCTTGAAAACCCTCAGTCAAGACCTAATGGATAAAAAATATTGGACAGTTATCTAGATGACATATTTTAACCATAAAAGTTATTTTAAATTGTATATGTCTCACTCAAACTACTCGCCACCCTTTTGAGTTGTATGGAATTATACAGATAGGGTGAAAAATAAGGTAATTTTGACCATTTTGTGTGTTTTTTAGGTTCTAGAAGAGGTCCAAAGATACAATCAAGTTTGAGAGGAATATATTGAATTAATATAACTCTATATTTCCATATAATTATTTTTAAAAACTTCTAATTTTTTAAACAATAACTCTCATCTCAGCCAATCAAAACTGACATAATGAACACAATGGTGAGAAGGGTAAAAACTTTAAGTGTGAACCTATTTAAGGTGTAACTATGTATTATAAGCCATGGAGATTATTTAAAAGTGTAATACACTCCCTCCCATATATTTTCATGAAAAATTAAAGCCAATTTTGAGGCCAAGTGTGAGGGGTGACTGAAAGAGGAATTTTTTAGACTATAGGTAGTGATGGCTTACTTCTAGGAGATTCCACATGAGTATGACTACAATCAATGCATGGAGAGGCATGTATAAAATCCTTACATATAATTACAATAATCATACTTTTCCCTAGTCATTTTTTGGACATTCAAATAGGTCCAAATCATGAAGGTAGTTTTCTGAGCCAAGATAAGCATTTTCATGCCACTTTTCATAAGTTTCATGGCTTGTATAGACACTTAGACTTCCTTAAATTGAATTTTAAATTTCACATCTATTTATAATTCATATTTATCCTATTTTATCATCTTGACATGTGTCCAAGTGACCTTTGGACTTCCCTTGTCTCACCTCTCTCCTAAATGCTATAAATATTGACCTTTTGGCTTTTTTGAGCAGCCTCTATTGGTTAATGGTGAAACCCTAGCCAATTTTGTATTTGAATGGATATTAAAGAAATAAAAAAATTATTTTTCCTACTTACATGTTATATAATTGATTTATGTTTTAATCTTGTTGGTCTTGTCTAGTAGAAGATGATCTTTTCTAGCATGTTATCCTTGATTATTCACCAAGTGTCCAGAAGAGTAATTGTTACAAGTATTTGTTAGTTTTATATTTTAGTGTATAACTATTTTATAAGTTTTTCATGACTATATTCTCCCAATTAATATTCATTACCCTCTTAAGCATCAAAATACCTCATGAACCTAGCATATGAAACATTGATGTAACAATCTATCTTGTGTTATGAGTTTTGTGTGAAGAAAGCCTTATTTTGCTCTAAGTAGTATAATTTTATTCAACAGGAGGAAATTAAATATTGGTGCATCACCTTTTATCCTTCTAAGTTTTTCTCCTTAACCCTTTTCATGCAAATTTGATAATTGAAAGAGTGTTTCAAAGAGGGTATCAAGGGAACTAGCCCTTATAGAGATTCATCTCACCAATTATTTACCCACAACAAGTGAGATGTTTCCATTATGACACTTGGATGAGGAGAAATAGGCATATCCTCAAGGGGTGTAAACCCAAGTGATAACACCAATCTCTTATTTTTGATACTGAGTAAGTGTAATATGAATTTCACTGGCTTATTAGCATTATAATGCCAGATGAAGGCAATATGATCAAGTGTTGTGTATGAATTTTGATTGATCTATAGATCACTATTATTTATTATTTGAAAACTTTGGCCAAAATAATGTTTAGTGAGACATTTTTATTTCATTATTATTATTTACATTTTTAAATGACATCTTACAATAGAATGGGTTTCTATGATACATGACATGTTTAGTTTTAGAAATCATATAGCACACAGGTACTAGCATGTCTCTATGTATTCATGTACCATCACTATCTACTCATCCATGAAGGGAGGGTAATTATTTTATGGGATTAGTGCAAGGGATCATTTATCTATGGTTGGTGTGGAAAAGTACTTAGATGATGTTCTCCCTCCCTACAACAGTACTACTTTTGAGATGACACTTGAGATTACCATAGATACTAGAGAGTCCAAGGAACTCATGCTTCAAGGAGCCATGTATCTTATATATGTAAATTGTATTATATTATATTTATTATTTTAAACATTATCATGATGATATTTATTACTTATTTATTATACATTGATAGCAGTGGATGTAGGTATGTATCAACCATGGCTGGTTAATTGTAATTACTTTTTATGTTTATATTATGATGTGTTTCTATTGATGATAGTGATTAATGATGTATCATGTATCATGATTCACTTATAGTTATCACACTTAGAGTATTTTTTATCACTAACTATATTTTCATGCTATAATATATTTATAGTATATGTGTTTAATTAAAAAAATCATGTATATCTAGTTAGATCCCAATGGGGTTATTAAAGTGAACAAACTTATGATGTTTAGGTTACTTTCACAAAGCATCTTCCTGACTAACAATAACACCACAAATTAGTATATTAATATCATACTCACCATGATCCCAATAGTCACAAGCATTATTGGTAGTGTTAGAGATATATTGTGCATCTACCCAATGTTATATGTCATTCGGACTAAGATCAAGATATTTAGTTCCCTAAGCTATGAAATTGTAGATATAATTAATATCCTCATCAAGATTAATTGGATCAATAAAATGAGGTCCTTGAGCATGATATAATTGGATTATTATGTGTTTATCATCATTTCCAAAAATGATGTATCACTTTTTGAAGTCTAAGTCAGCATTATTCACATAACACCAAGGGTAACCCAAGAGAGTTGGAAAATCATCATCTTCAAAAAAATTAATTACTTCAAAGTTAGCCTTAAAAGTGACACCTAAAATTTCCATGATGTCATCTTTAAGAACTCCAATAGGCAATTCATGACCCTTATTAGCCATGAACAACACATGAGGAAAGAGGTGCAAAGAAGGGCTTGCCACCTTTCTCCAAGCATCTTTATTGAGTAAATTTACCTCAACACCAATATCAAGTAGGATATCTTGAATGATCCATCCATTAATAATTATGCTTATATAGATATCTTTATCATCTTCCATACTAGATTGGATATGAGCCTCTTATCATCATGCATGGTTCAACTGACGATACTCTATAGGCCTATGTGCTTGATGACTTAGCCAATTTTTCAAAAGGGAAATAATGTATTTGTTAAGAAGTTATTTTCATAATTCATGGAACTTTTCACACATTGAGTCTTGAATGTCTAAATCTTTCTACATTTTAGAGTGCATTAAAACATCTATATCATCAAGGAATTGAATCTCACCTTGTATCTCCTATACCAAAGTCATTATGTCATGTAAAACTTCCTTATATTGTTAAGCATCTAGATAATGAGTTGCATGAGGTTCCTCTTATTGAACCTTATTAGTGGGTTGGGTTGACATAGACTATGAAAGAGCAACACTTCATGTAGTTTTTGTTGACCTTGGGACCAATCAGAGTAGTAAAGCATGGTCTCCATTGAGAAATTGGATTCTTTTCAATATTTATCATTCCACCACCCTTTTAATTTTGCTCCTTTATTATAGTAGTATATAATTTTAGGCATTCCTCTAGATGATGTTCATTGTTACAAAAAGTACATGTGAGATAAACTAGGTAATCACACTAGTAATGCTTTAGGGATCTGCACTTGTAGAAGGTTATTAGAAAAAAATGACCACCTCCATGTCCACAAATTTGACCTCTATAATATTGGCCTCCACCATTGTCTTAGTTATTAGCAACATAATTCTAACAAGTACCATGCACGTTCACCTCATGAATATCACTAATAAGGTGGCAATCATTGGTATCATGAGTATATGCATCACATATTTTATAATGATTATACCTTTGATTATGTAGCACACTAAATTAGGTGAAATACATCATATCATGGTATTCTTGAAAACTCTTAGGATTGCTTCACAATGATGTGAATAATTTTTTCGAGGTAGTTATTCCTATTGTGACCATCAAATTCATAGTCAACACACCATAAACCACTATGAGTATTGTGATTACTATTCACAATGATCTTTTCCAACTAAGATGCCATAGCATCAATATCAAATTCCATAAAGGGACTAATCACTATGTCTATGCTTTTAATGACTTTGGCATGAAGGGTAGCTTCTAAGGTTTCATGTGGGTTAGTAAAGGTCTTTTAGGATAATGTGCATTGGAAGGGAAGAAACAAGCCTCCTATAAACCACTAGGCATGCTGAGTGGCATTTATCTCAAAAGAAAGCTTAAAAATAAGTATTTTAAAATGTGAATCATACTTGTTCACACTCTCAATTATTTATTTCTTAATGTCCTTTAGGGTATTAATGATCTATTGTTCAAACTCTAGGATATCAAAATTTAGGAAAAAAACTACCTTCAATTATTCATAATTTACCAAGATTGTTGCAGATCAAACTTATGATACCACTTGTGCATGTAGTCTAAAATAATAGTGGTAAATTAAGCTGATTTTATTTCAATAGAAGTTTCATGCACTCACTAGATAATTTCACACTTGTGAACATGTTTTGTGGAATTTTTCACACAATGGTACTTAAGTAAATGGAACATCATCTTGTAATAAAAGGGGGTGGATTAGGTTCTAAAAATGGAGCTTGTTATAATGTGCTTCCAATCCCTCCTAGACCTTATTGGGGAGTGCCACCAATGCCTCATGTGCTACCTCTAAATATTGTAATCAAACCACTACCAATATCACCTCATATACCTCCTACAAAATAGAAGAACCTAATATGTTGGATGTAGAACTAGGTTGATTATTTATGGATGGGCTAGTACTCTACCCACTGTCTATACTTGGTCCACTAGGCATTCCAAACTAAGCCATAGAATTTTATTGTAATGGAAAATTAATTAAAAACAAACTACTATCTTGGTCTTGTTCTTCAAAAGTATCTCCAATAAGTTTAGTCTTTGATTCTACACTATTTTTATCCCAGTTTCATACAAAAACATCATCTAACTCAAGAGCATGAGCATACACTATGGGTAGAGAATGGGGCCTATCTATATTAGGTTATTCATTCACCAATGCTTGAATTATTTCTAATTTTCATACTTGTTATAGCATTGGGTGTGGACCTATGGTTATGGAATCATCATTGTGCTTTTCTACCTCCCTACAAATCCTCACAACAATTCTTGAGTCCTTAAGCCCCTACCTAGATTGCTTCCAATCATAGCCCTTCACCTATCCTCATCATAATTTCACTTTTTCAATGCTCACTAACTAAATTCCATGTTGAACCAATAATCTTATATCAAAGTATACCCTTTCATTTCCCTATCGACTGCACTACTCATGTGATAGTTAAATTAGTCATCCATGAAGAATTTTTCAAGTCCAAAATCAATTATAAGCTTCTTAATCTAAAATTAAAAGTGCCTAAGATACCTTCTATGTGGATCTTATAGGAAGTGTAACTAGGCTTCCTATAAAAAAGAGTATGTTGAGACCACGTATTCCAAAATATAAATATTCAAGGCTCTTCACCACTAAACATCCACTGCATGTGTCCAAATCATTCTTAATCTTGTTAAGGCCAATTAGTGCTCTACTAACTACGTGATATTCCATCCATAGTTACTTAAATGGTCTTGTGTGTATTTTAAAATCCAATCATGAAGGTAAAAAATCACTTATACAAAGAAAACTTCATAAAGTGAGTCATACAAATTTTATTTACCCATGCACATGTAGAAACCCCTAGTTTAAGATACTATAATGTGAATTTGTCTTCTACTTTAATAACCCATCATTTGACATTCTCCAAATATAGTCATTTGAGCATCTTCCCACCATCATGTAAATAAGAATTATGGGTTTTATTAATAGAACCAAAATGATGGGATATTTTCATTTAGTCTGGCATATATTTTTCCTATTTACATGCTTAAGAAAACAAGAATTCCAACATGTTAGTGCATCATCATATCATGCAAGAAAAGGTTATCATGCACTCAACCAAATAATTCAACTTAAGATGAAATCCCATTGGTTTTATTGTACAAATGTGTATTCATTTGCTTTCCTAAGCTAGGGTGATCAAACTAGAACTTAGTCATAAACTCATCCTTAGTTTCATATCTAACCCTAAACTATTCATTCATCACTTAACTAACAAAAGAAAAATAAGTTATTGTAAACTAATAATAAATAGTATCAACTCCATTATAGCCATATATAGATTTACACAAGATTCCTTTCATTACAATCATAAGTTATGCTAATATTATAATCATTCTATACTTACAATGATAAACAACTCATCAATAACAACACAAGTATAACAAGGGGTATTTATACATGGTCTACCATGATCATTCAATTACAAAAGTAAATACAAACAAGATGACTTGTTAATGATCAATAATAAAATTGAGTCATGGAAAGTTGTTTACAATGAATTCCTAAGGACCCAAGCCTACCTACCCCTATATTCTATCTTTATTCTAGATCCTCATCACTAAGCACCTACATTCTTACTGGATAGTGATGGATAGAAAATGCATGAAAGGAATTTGTTATGTTGTGGAGCCTATTTCCACATTATAATGTATTTCAAATATTTTACATTAAAATCAATTTATACACTCTTAATGTATTCTCATCAGGGTTTAAGATCCCCCTTTTCCTAGGAGTATAAATACGTGGTTTATTTATACTTGTATATGTGTGGTTTCATCACCCATGATTGATGGGGAACCATTATGGGTTGACTTGGTCCATGGTTTTGGTACCCATTGTTTTTTAAAATTGCTATGTTGATTACTTATTGATGTAATTATATATAAATTGACATATATTAGGTAAAAAATATATATAGGAAGAACTGAGTTTGAGAAGGTGAATAGAGTGTGTGAATTCAAGTGAAATTTGAGAAGAGTTTGTTGAGTGCATCTTCAAACAATATTTGTGAATTGTAATTATGAGAAGATTGATTTGAGAGTGGTTTGTACTTTTGTTGTCTTGTAATAAGATCTGAGTAAGTGTTTCTTGGTGGATGTAGCTCACATTGGGTGAACCATGTTAAATCCTTCTTCTTGTTGTGAATTTTAATCTATGTTCTTTATGTATATATATTTATAGTTCTTATTATTATGATTCTATGAAATTTTTCTTCATTAATTTCTATTTTATTCTTAATAGAATTATTTTATCAATCAAGTGATGAAGCATTAGATAGACTAAATTATACCTTGTAATCATAGTTGTTTTAGATTAGTTAGGAGTGGCATCTCAATAATATATTTTAGCTTTATTAGATCAACCTTGATACCTTTCTAAGAAATAATGTGCCCAAGGAGATTTTTGAAAAACACTCTGAAAACACATTTTTGGGGGATTTAAACAAACTTTAAACTTGTGCATTCAAATATCTATCATAAATCATGAGCATGGTTTTTTCAATGCTTAGATTTGGTGAGTAAATCATCAACATGGTCTTAAATAGTTTTGTGAAAATTTTCATGAAAGATATGAGTCATGTCCCTTTGATATGTTTATCTAGCATTTTTAAGTCCAAAATGCATGACTGTTTAACAAAATGTGCCAGATAGAGTGTTAACATTGTCTTATCTTGATATGTTGGGTTAATTTTAATTTGTTTATATCCCATAAAACTATCCGTAAATGAAAATGTCTCATATCCATCTATGGAATTGATAACCATGTTGATATTTGGAAATGGAAAGCCTTTTTGGACAAGTCTTGTTTAAATCATGATAATCAGTGCAACATTAAATTTCACCATTGGGTTTAGTAATAGGTGTAATGTTATATACCCAATTAGAATGTGAAATGGCTTGTATGAATCTAGCATCTAACAAATTTTGAATCTCTTTTTTAAGTAGCAATACCAATTTAGGATGTATTTTATGAATAATTTTCTTAACATACTTTGCATCAGGTTACAATAATATATTGTGCATTGCCATTGATGGGTCAATCCTAGGCATATCTGAGTAAGACAAAGCAAAGAGCTCTAGGTAATCATGTAGGACTTGATGATAGACCTTGCCTTCATCATCTTGAACCATTAATACAAGAAATACCAATCAAGGATATTTTTTCATTCCATATTTAAATTGTATTATTTCTTCATCATAGACCACTCTACAATAAATGGTGTTATAGGAATAATATTATGTGTATCATGTTAGACATTGGTATCATTTATCTCACATTAAAATAAGCATGATCAGAGGTGGTATGATGAGAACTATTCTTATGGTAGAAGGGAGTGAGATCCTCATATTCCCCCAAGTAATCTAATAATGACTCATCATTTAAAAATTCATCAAATGTCAAAAAAATTGGTGAAGTGGTTGTATCAATTAAATTAGGGTGAAACACATGCATATAAGTTGTGTAACTATGCATACATCCAAATTTGGTCTTTTGTAAATGAGGCATGGTGAGTTTAGATTGATTATGAGTTATATATTTATCTAAAAACCTTAAGCCTTACTGATTTGTGTTATTTTTAGGAGATATGGATTAAGATATACCCTAATCATGTTTTCCCAACCCTTATCTTTTGTATCCATAGTTAAGAAAATATCAAGAACCAAAATTAGGTCTATATGATAGTGGTGTAGGATTATTTGTTTGTTGGAATATTTTTATCAAGCCAAGCTACACCATATGAAGTAGATTGTTCAGTTTTTCTTGAAACTTGGACTAACATTAGATTGGTCTATAGGTTGTGGGTTTCCCATAGCTAGATCAAACCTCTAGATTATGGGGTTGGTTCCTTTGGTGATCTATTTGGCTTAGTTTACTAAAACATACTATTTTTGGGGTGTAAAGGGATATAAATTGCATAAATGAAACCTAATTTATGGGGTAATGATGCACCAACATACTCATTCATCCACTCAAATTGAACTCCTAAAAACACTAATGGACTAAACAAACAACTAAATAACCATATTCAAAATATCCTATGTGAAAATGTTTCATGTGGAGGTTGTATTAGGTAACTATAGTGCAAAGTCAATGACAAGAAAATTTGGTATGAGAGTCATATCACACTTTAAACTCATCACCAACATTTCTACACACCATATAACCTGAATAAGACACCTTATTTATATCTAGGTGAACAAGGACTTGTAAGGGAGGGAAATACATCACATTTTCAAATATAAACAATTAAAAATTCTCTATATATCATCATGAAATATATGCAATAGTTTATTTCTTAGTTTAATAGGTTCATCAAGTACAAAATAAGTAGACTTTAATCATACCTAGAAGAGGGATACAAATCAAGGACTTTAGGTCTAAATAAATAGTAGAATAAGAAGAGGAAGAAGGGGGGAATGGCATGGATGAGAGAGTAAAATGTCATAAATGACCATAGTACATTCATTACTTTAGTTATAAGTAGTTACACAGTCATAACAACCTCTCTCCATGCATTGATGTTCGTTAATTAGCCCCTTAGGCATTAAAGTGAGGTGTTGGAGGATGTGGTTGACTTGTTAAACCTCTCTTAAAGCATGAATATGCCTCTTTTGTTTCAAATAATTTACATTCTTTTTAGTTACAACATCAATGATATGTTATTAAGCCATTATAAGCATACAACAACCACCCTCTTTTTGAGCATATTGACCAAGTTAAGCAACTACCTCCATTCTTCCATTATGACCATTAAAAGTGAATTTAAATAATTGAAATGATTAGTTAATGGGCATAGTATATTGTATTGACTCACTTTATTATCCTCTCTACACCATCTTCCAACTCTCTTTATTGACCAAGTAAGCCAATTAGTCATAATAGCCTAATTGTGTGTGTTTGGTATCCATGAAAGTTTGTATGAGACCTTAGGAAACTATGTATAATTTATTTTTAGGCTTGAACTTATCTCCCATATCATGACATTATCTTTTTTGAGAAACAAACACCTATAATTTTGCCACACTAGTTGACTAGGTCATCATGTCTTACATTTTTACAGATTGATTGTATAAAGGAAGCTCATAGAGGCATTTTTAGGTATATTTTTGAGAATTTTGTGTCATAGGAAGGTGAAACAAGTGTCAAACCTAATCCTCCAATGATTAAAATCATCCCAAAATGTATCACCTTGTTTTTTTCCCAAATATTTAAAAAAGTATAGTTTTTTGCCAAATTCGTACGGTGTCCATATGGAATAGTACTATGGGTAGGGTCTAATTTTAGTAATATTTATAGTTTAGGTGTTTCTAGGGTCATTCCATTTCAATTGAGTCCCAATTATTCAATGTTTCCAAGACTGGTATACAATAGGGATTAAGGAGGGTTTAGGAGGTCCACCATCTTAATGATGGTTCATAAAGTGTGGACCTCCAAACCAAAACTTATTTTTATGTATATTTGTTCCATATACCCCTTAAAATTTATTCAATATATTGAGTTCCCATGTAAAAGGTTCATTAAGATATAAACATAGGGAAGTGTGACTATAGTCTTTTATAGGTAGTCTGGACATGCTTATAGTCTTAACCATTGTTCATAAATGTGAACCCCTTAAATCAACTCCCTCTAACATGGATCTTAAGTGTATAGAGGTGAATAAATTTTGATAAGAGAATTTTTACCAAGTCTTTTTGTGTTTAAATATCCAAGCACTTAAATAGATGGCTTGAACTTGCTACCTGGACTGTATAGTTTGAGTAGGGCCTTAAGGCTAGTTTGATCCTTTATTTACATTTATATTACTTTAAATATACTTCACATGATCTCAATCATCCCCCTATAAATTTTCATGGTGTTAAAAATGATTATGAGGGTTTGGGCATAAACCCATGGTGATGTGGGCTTATTAAGTCTTAAGATAGGCTTTTAGGATTAATTGGCCTAATCTAAGTGTTAGAGGTCTAAGGTGATCTAGGGATTAAATATCATCATAAAAATTCCCTTCTCACCTATTTTTATCATTTTTTCCTATCCTTATATTCTTATAATCCAAATTTGTTCTTGTACTTCAAGTGGTTGCCTATACATAACACTATTAGGACTGTTAAGTTTAAGTGTTTTGACACAGTTTGGGATGCCTAAATCATTTTATCTTTTCATTACATAGATTATGTATTTTAATACTATTAGAAAATACTTCCAAAGTTGACCATACTAATGGGCATCATTAATGCCCTTGATTTAATAATATCAATCTAGGGATGGTGTCAGAAGGTTGTATGCAATAAGAGAAAGAGATATTTGGAAAATGATTTCTTTTATCACACTCCACACTTGTAGGAATTAAAAATCACACTTTCTGGAATTGAAAATTACACTTCCTAGAATTGAAAATCACACTTACAAAAAGTAAAGCACACTTGTAGAAAGTAAATCACACTTGCAAAAATTAAAACACACTTGCAGAAGGTAAATCACACTTAAAAAAATTAAATTGTTGAATTGAAAAACAAACAAAACACCTATAGGTTCACACAAACTATATAGAAAATAAATGATTATAGAATCAAAGAAATGGAATAAGAATTTATAGCAAAATAATAATTATAAAATATATAAATACATAAAATTACATTGATCCATCTTCTTTCATACATGGGTTAGACAAAAGTGGCCAAATTCTTACTTCGTACTTCAAATGGGCTTCCAAAATTGATTTTATTTGAATAAATATAATGAAATTTATCTTTTTAAAATCTCAGACAAAAGTGGCCAATAAAAATGGACATTTAAGGATAGGTTCTTATGTGTAGGTTTTTCCTACTATCCTTAGATTTTTTTGATCCTTTTAACTTAGGTTCTTATGTGGAATTCTCATGCTTCTCTCTTCATCTTATCTTCTTTTTTCTTTCCCTTATTTTTTTTAATGGGGTGAGAGCAAGTTTTTGTGTTGAGAATTTTTTATTATGTCTACACATACTTATTTTGACCACAAAGTAGCTTTTGACATTAAAAAAATTCTTATTCCTTTCAAAACTATGAACCATGATCAAGATCAAACTATATTTACATTAACTTGTGTGTTTGGATAAGCCCAATTTTTATATCTTTAAATCTATTATCCTCCCCCACACCTGTGTTTATGCATGTCTTTATGCATGCCAAATGAATGAAGTGGGATGAGATTACACAGATCAGATGGAAAGTTGTTCATTTCCCCATAGCAAAGTTGTTTGCAAGAGTGGATCTTCATGTAATAAAAAAAAATTCAAATAAATTTAAATGTAAAATAGTAAAATAAAATGTCTCTAGTCTTTGTTGCTAAAAATGGATGAAAATGAGTGAAATAAAATGTCATCAATTATTTTTATTTATGAACTATGTATAAAATACTAACTATTATTTTTATGGGGAAGATATTGCTAAATTATTTGATGGAAACTAGAAATTGAAAAACATACCTAGATAGCTAAATTTTGAAGGTCCTTGGCTTCCTTGTTGCAAATATATTTTTCATGCCTTTTCTTTCTACTAAAAATTATGTGTTCTTCATCTACAACCTGGCTTGGATTTGCCTAATGTTGTGCAATCTTTTTCACTATCTTCTTATTTCACTAAGAAATCAAAAGTGGGGGTTTGGGTGCAACAACCTCCAATGAGGTCAACAAGTAGTGCCCTTAAGCTAGGCCCAATCTACAATTTTTTGTAACCACATATTTTATAAGAATTGAATATTTTAGATGATTTTGTGTTATTTAAGATATGTTAATAAAAACATGTAATTCTTATGATTTTATATTATTTACAATACTTATAAATTATTAAATATTTGGTCTCATGAAATTATATGTAAATATGATGTTCTGGTTTGAATACTAGTTTGGCTTCAGATGAAACTCTGATTATTATTTTTAGACTCTCATCATTTATTTTTTTTACAAAATTCCTCATCCATACAAACTTAACAACAAACACAGAAAATAAAATAAACATCTAGTATTTAAAACTAGAGTAATTTTTGAGTATTTTAATTTATATTTTCTTTAAAAATTAATGGCTATAGTTGAGAAATAATTTTAAAAACAAAAATTTGGTATAAACTTAGTGATTCTAAAAGAAAATTAAAATTGAAATGGTTAGATCACCTAATTTAAGAGCAATAAATTATACATGATAAAAATTTATAAAAATCAATGATTATTTAAAACTTATCATCAATGTTGAGATGTTTGACTTACACAAAATCTAGAGCTATATCTTTATGATGTCAAAGTTGTTGCATGCTACGTTCTCATAACTATGCAAACTAATTATGTCAAATTTGTTGCATGAACCTTATCTCTTTCTACCATAATCTACCATGCATGTGAATTCTTATTATTTTTAATTTGTTTAACCCACATAAAATTTGTCCGAAATAACTTCCTATGTATGGTGATATTACATGCAAAATTTTGCAAGGATATATTTGTGTATTCCATCCATGAATCTATCCATCCATTGATTTGACTTGATTTGGTGATTATATGTATAAATCTCTCTAGTTCATGACATGAATTAGTATAAAAATCATTGAAACCATTACATTGCATAAAAATTGGTTAGCCATACCAAATCAAAATGAAATTCATTCTAAATGTATCATTTTACCCAAAAAAATCACCAAGATTTTGGTTGGAGTAATAGTTCCTTTTTAGCATATCATAAATCTTTTTTTCTTTTCAATTTCTTGATCAATTATTGCTAGAAATAAATTATGCTTACTTGGAAGATTGAATACCCCACATAATTCTAGTTTAAGATTATATATTCAGCAAGTACATAAATTGCAATGCCATCTCCTTATTCACTTTAGCCATCCTTCGTTAGCCATATCTAAATTTTGTCCTCAATCAAAATTTTATGTGCAATCTTATCTTGATGAAAATTATTTGTTTTTATCAACCAAATAGGAAAAAACAAAATATTTTTATTGTAGGTATGTAGGTATGAGATGATTTAAAATTGTAAAAGACTAATTTGGTAGTGATTTTCACCTATTTCTTAGCAAAAATAAGGATTACATGCAACTTTTCATCCAAAAAAATGTATGATCCATTATATGTGGTTATATAAAAGGTGCAACTATATTTGTATAGGTTTCACATAACCATATATAGTCAATCTAACTAATTCAAAATGTAGATAATTTCCTAAATATGCATGTTAGATATTAAAGTATCTATTTTAGATTTATTTAATATGAAAAACTATATAAATTCATGTATCAAACTATTTTCTCCATCTTATTATCTATCTCAAAATTTCATTTCCAACTTGCATCAATAATTACATCTTCCTTCATGATGGTAGCAGTTGTTATTTTCTACACAATAATGTTAGTATTGGGGCTTTTGTTTTTGTTTTTGAATAAAAAATTCCTAATTGCAGAAAAATAAATTTTAATCTATGTTGTAGAAAATAGATCCTAAAGAAACCCTTAACTAAGTATCTCCTGTCACAAAATTTACAAAGAGATATTCCCTCTCACTAGAAATTTTTTGTCAGACTCCGAATCTCCTAATAAAACCATAGTTCCCAAAAAATGGTGCCAAAAATGATAGAGGTCATCAATCCTTTTCATTTAATAATTTCAATCTAGGGTTGGTGTCAAAGACTTTATGCAATAAGAGAAAGATATCCTTGGCAAATGGTTTCTTCCATCACACTCAAAACTTTTAGGAATTGAAAATCACACTTGCTGAAATTAAAAATCACACTTAAAAAAAGTAAACCACACTTGGAAAAATTAAATCACACTTATAAAATGTAAATCACACTTTCAAAATTTAAATTATTGTATTGACAAAAAAAAATCACCTACAGATTCACACAAACTATACAAAAAAGAAATGATTATAGTAGGTAAGAAATAGAATAAAAATTTATAGAAAAATAATAATTATAGATACATAAATAAATAGAATTACATTTATCCATCTTCCTTGAAATGAGTGGCTAGCTCATTCCTTGAAAGAATATTTTACTTAGAACACAAGTTTTAGAATAGGCTACTCAGAATAATGGAGATAAAAGTGTATTGATTGATTCATTCGGTGTCAAAGGTTACATTTATAATTCTATGCTTCCAACCAACACATTTTTTTAGAATAATAGCTAAGATACTCTATCCTATCTCAATCTCCACAAAATATGGAGAGAGATTTTTATTTTAATAAAGAACTCTATTATAGATAATCTTGATCTCCACCAAATATGGAAAGAGTTATTATTTAGAATGAAATTACATAAATATATATTCAAATACAATCTATAATGGAAAGTATATACATATAAACCTATATATAGAGAGAATATAAATGGAAAGCATTCTTTTTGATAGATAAAACAATAGAATATTCTTAGAAATAGTTTGAAAAACAAGTCTATAGCAATTTTGTTAAGGTTTGTACTAGTTCTATTGAAATCCATATCAACCTATTGAAATTCATAAAAATCTTGATTAAATACATATCAATCCTACTAAAATATATAGAAACTTGCTAAAATCTATAACAAGCCTGATGAAATCCATAACAAGCCTATTGAAATCTGTAGCTCACTAATGTAATCCATAACTGGATTAATGTAATCTATAACTGGTTTGTAGCTAGTCTAATGTAATTTATAGCTAGTTTATATCAAGCCTAATATTCTATAACAAGACTATTTTAATCTATAGCTACTGTAACAAGCTTTTTGTGATCTATAGTTACTATGAAAGTCTGTAGTAAGCTTGTAGTATTCCATAACTTGACTAGAATAATGGATATTGTTGTAGAAGATTATAATACTACTCCAACATTATTCTTTAATAGTTACTCTTCATAATTTGAATAATTATTAGCTTAGTATGAACTATGTATGCACTTATTGACATATTTTTCTCAATAATCATTAGTAATAGATAACAAATAATTTTAAAGACATAATAATTATATATACTTACTATTTTATTCAAAATAAACCATAAGTTCAGAAATTACATTTAGATATAATTCATATACAATAAAAAGGATGTTATTTTATGAATATAATGAGTCATTTTATGGGCCCATCATATACCCTTAGAGCCAACCTTTCCTTCAACTCCATTCCTACATATCCCATCTCCCTTACCTAGGGTTTTCATAAAGTTAAGCCTATGTAACCCTTGGGTCTAAGCTCAGTTCTCTAGCCAACCTAACCTGAGTCTCTCATAATCATTTCACATTAACATACTTTATCATATTCTCCCTTAACTATCCTCAACCCTCCACTATCCCTTAAATAAACATAAATATTCTAATTTGGCACAAGCCTATTTAGGCCCTTTTATGATTAATAGGCCGTAAAGGTCTTTATCCTATCTTCAAGGACTAAAGTATACTAACAAGACACTAAGATAATTTTTTAGATAAAATCAAGGACACTTTATCAACTTTCATGTAAGGTTTTAGACAACTTTATCTTTTCATTTGGGAACCCTACTTGTAAGTCTCATTTAGGCTTGTTTGGACCATAGAAGGTGAGTATCTTGTAGCATCTAAGTTTATCTCCCTAAAAAAAATATTACTATGATCCATTAACTCTTCTTATATATTATTTAAATGTATAACAACCCAAAAGTATGTGTGTGACTCTAATTATATGCACAGGCCTACATATATCCATCTAAGGCCTAATGGGCTAAGTAGGCCATTAAGCTCTTTGTACCATTTAGAGATTCCCATTACTTGGAAACATATTGATACATATTTATAATTATCCTATCATGTGTTTTAAACATTTCAACAAATCTAAACTCTATATAAGCTTTCAACTAGCATGTGCAAATTGGTCTTAGGTCTGTCTAGGTCTAATAGGCCTATATGGGCCATTTAGGCCCTTATACTTCAAGAGTTGAAACATTTAAAATGGGAAAATGTCAAGGTAATTAAGGATCAACCATGTGTATTATATCCTTAGTCACATATTAATTATTTTTAATGGTTTAAATCTTGACATTTGTTGTTCATAACCCTACCTATAGATGGGATTGACTAGTTGGCTACAATCATGAACTCTTCCTTCTTTCTCGTAACTATTCATCCTCTTATTTGACTCTAAAATTATATAAGTGAAATAATTATGATATTAACTCCATTTATTACCTTATTTTACCTCAAATAAAGGTTCATTTTTCACACCATCCTCGCTTACAGTCAGCCTACAGATTACATTTTAAGATTTAGATTGTATGTGCTCCTCTTGAGAGAGATGGTTGAGTTGGCATATTAAGGTGATTAGGAGTGTTGATCACTATTTTCCAATACTAAATTTGTATTTATATATTCTAATATTCCCTCATTACATCACAATTATCTTTCACACCTTATGTTTTTCAAACCAACCATGCCTATACTATTTGTTCAGCCGACCCTTAAAGGCTTGCATTGATTGTGTGAGTTTGCTTGATTGTGTGGGAGAATTGAGGATGTGAGTATAGTATTTTAATGGTTATATAAGAATATTTTTGGTATCTTAATACCCTTATTTTCATCCTTAAGATATTTAATTCTCAAAACCATCAGTATCTCAATGTATGTACCTAGATTTCATGGTTGAGTTTATCTTCCTAAGGTGATTGAGATGGTACTGACCCTGAATCTGACCCTGATATCCTTATTTGCATTATTATTCATAGGTTAATATGAATTATTATGGATTCTTAGTGTCTCTAATAACTTATAACAATATTGGTAACCTCATTTTCTTAGCCTACATAGTAGATTTAATATGACTGTGAAAGGTTTATCTTGCATATTAGGTTGAGGGTGAGGATGTTTAGTCAATGAGTAAGAGGTATATAAGGGGTAAATAAAAATAAGTATGTTCAAATATGTATTTAAAATATTTAATTAACTCATAAATAAACCCAAAACATTATCCATATTCCCATCTTATACCCAAGGACTCTGTAACATGAGAAACCCATCTGCAGTCTACAAGGGAAGAAACTAGAAGGTTTACTTACTTCCACACTCTCAAACATGTAAAAAATGGGTGGAGGATGATGAATATGAGATATTAGGATCTCTATAGAATAAAAAAATCATTGGTTCTCAAAAAATCTTCAAATATTCATCAAAACTATTACCATTTCAACTCCCTACATAGATGAACAAGCTCATTAGAGTGGCCAAGATGGTATTTATTATTTATAAAGATGAGACCATTAACATAAAAAAAAAATCCATGGATGGGAAGGTAAGAGACACCCTTCCCTAACCAAGAGACTAACTCTTGATATTCTCTCTCTAATATGTACTAGTCATAAATTGGAAGGGTTGTCTTGGACTGCAAAGAATATTGATGGAGAGAGAGGGATAGTTCAGATCCTATCTTGAATATTTCTATCATGAAACTTCTCTAATATGTCAAACATGATCCCTCATTAAACCTATAATCTTCCTCTATATATTATTGTCTGTACAAGTTCATACACCAATCGAATACACATGAAAAAGTGTCTTTTCCTACATTTTCTCCATATCTCTGACCTTGAACCACCATTAAAGGATGAATTGAGGTGAAAAATAAGTTAATTGACCTTTTCAAACAAGAAATATGTCATGAAAATCTTAAATGTTATGTTTTTACCATGTGAGGCCCATTTGGCTAGTGGGGAGGTGTGTATTAATTTCAAAATGAGATTTTAAGTATATGAAATACATGAGTCATGATTTGGAGACTCCTCTAAGGCATTTCTTAAACCATGATACACTTTAATATCACCCCTTTCTAAAGGTTTAGTAATGTATTTGACCTACATGAGGTATTTGGAGGGTCACTTGATGACTTTGAAGGGGTTATGAAGGTTTGAAAATCCATGAATGAGTAAACCATGGACAATGACATCAAACACATCGGTAAACCCTCATATCATGATTGGATCAAGGTTTAGACACCCTTAATATTGTTTATAAATATTCTCTCACAAAAATATGGCTTGAAAAAGGCCCATATACCATGAGGACCAACAACCTCAAATATGTCAAGTTACCTTAATTTCATCAAAAGATTCTTAATATCATCAAATAGGGATAAAACCACTCATTTAAACTTAAAATACAATTTGACACTTTTTCTCTCCCTTGAAGATCATTATAACCACTTTTAGCTCACCAAAAGACTTAAGGTAGCCATGGCATAATAGATCACAAGCATGCTTTAAAACACATAACAATACTTCTAAGAGTGTTATCAAGGTTAAAAAAGGATTAATAAGTACATGGTCATGTAGGAAAACACCATGAGTAGGCTTGGATGGTTTTCATAGAATTTTTTGCTTATAGGGGTTGGCATTTGGCCTTGGGAAGCCAAATTGCCAAAAATTATGGCCTAATGTTTAAAGGGGTTAGTATCCATCGTAGATGTGTAAATAAATCATTGATGGATAAATGTTAAGTATGCATGAAAAGTATATGATACCACATACATTTCATGTATCCAATACTACCCCAAAAGGAAATTATAGTTTAAATCATTTGGCATAATATGGTACAAGGTCTATAGTTTAAGGGTCCCACAATAATGTTAAATGTTATTCATCCCAATTCTTATCATGGAGTATTATCAAATAATTGTATGCTCATATTGGAAGGTTATAAATCATTAGGATCAATGCCCAGTAAGGAAATAAAGGATATGTTTCAAGTTTTGATTCCTAAACTATTATCCATAAGGACCCTTTTTAACATTTTATTACACATACAAACCTGAATGTATAATGGCAAGAAATAAGTTATGAGTTCTTTTGGTGGTATGTATTCCTTATCAAAATATATATTATGTTCATTCCATTTAATAGAATTTAACATAGAAACCACATATGGAATATCCACATTACTTGGTAAGAAGGTCATGCATAATGTATCCAAAATAACATCCTTGTAAATGGAGGAATGGTGGAGTAAGTCTCAAAGTGAAGCTTTAGCTATAACATCATTGGGATAGTTTTTGACATGGTGTGAAGAGTAATATCATCTCATGCATTCCATTTAGCATTTTATAGTAATAGATAGGATATCATAGACATTATAACAAGAGTGGGTATACAAGAATACATGTGATTTGCAATAATCATATTTGGAACCCCTTATGTATTTGATTGATTTAATTTTTCATGAAACATAACAAGTTAAAAATGATATGAAGTACTACCATATGAAATGAATAACAAATATATCCATATTAAAAATTCTCATTTTAAAAATTAATTTTTTTATAGAAATAAAAAATAGAAAAATGGGAAACCCTAGATTAATATATAGGGTTTTCAGGACCAAAGGTTGGGTTCACCAAATGTTTAAAACTAAAATATATATTAGGTAAATCTAGGGTTAAAGGGGGAAGAGATACCCAAGGGCATAAGGATGGTAGACTATCTCTAGAACAAGCCAATTATTTACAAATTTCAAATAAACATATACTAAATTTATTATGCTAAGATGTTAATAATAGAAAGTAAAACTATGCTAGATATTACAATGAAAAAGATACTTAGTTGGTTTTGATGCTAATATAGATTTGAACCTAAAATAGGTAGAAAGTGGATTGGATCTAGATTTTGTAATAGTCACCTGATTCTAAAAATTTAACCTTTATAACCATGGACACTTATGTTAACCTGTATGGTTGTCTTGATGCTACTATTTGACTTAGACATAGGTGTCTAATATGAAATAATTATTGAAATTATATGTGACCTCCTAGATGATTTTGGTTTTTACATCATCTTCTCTTTGGTGCATTCAAATCTAGGTCATGGACTATCACTCCTTTTCAATTAACAAAACCCCAATTCTTCATCTTGGTATTAACTATGGTGAAAATGGGTTAGTATGCACATGGTGTTGAGTTACCCCAAATACCCCTCTAATAATGAGTGATACCTACATTCCTAATACTCTAAATAGGGCCTTAGACTTATGTAGTTATCCCCTATGTTAATAATCAAGTACTTTATTATCATTCTTATTTTGAGACCTTATGTTCTTTTTGTATAAGTACACACTAGGTAGATAGGAACACACTATGCACATGTCCAATAGTGCAAACTTGTCTCTCACACTTTAATGATTATAATTTAAAAAAATATATCCTAAGGTATTTCTCACGTATATTTATAGGTTAGCTATCTAGAATATTTGAAATATCTTTTTATAAAAGCACATCAAGGGTCACACTTTAAAGGACCTATCTCTCACTAACAAAATCATCTCTTTTATGATTTCAAAAATATTTATCTTCTAAGTAAAGATTTATATTACAATTTTGTTTCAAGTTCATAGCCCTTGATCAAGTCTAAAATTTTTAATTATAGGTATAGGGCATCCTTTTATCAATAACTCTAATCAAATGTTCTAGGTGTATTCATATTATCTTACCTAAAGGGATAATTACATCACCTTGAGGCCTTTTGGGCTAGGTAAGCAATACTTAGTTAACAAATATTTTTCTTAGGATGGCTTGACCATTCCCACATCCCCCATTTTCCTCCCTTTTGTATTTTATCTCATTTTTGTACTTTTAGATGACTAGGGCACTAATTTTATATATCTTCCATACATCAAATCAAGCTCTACACAAAGTAGGTAACATTTAGTTGTAGGCAAACAAACCAAAATTTTTAGATCTAGTGTCACGTCTCATTTTTTAGTAAAATTTATATGAGAATATTTTATGATTTCAATATTTCTCCAACACTATTCACTAATTACTATTCACTAGTACTATTCATAGGTCACTAATCATGAGTGATTGTACATGATGATGTGGCATGGTTATGAGGTGGCATAGTGGTGAGATGTCCCCTGGGGATGTAGCATAGCCCACATGGTATTTTTAATTGATGAAAGTGGAGGAGAGAAAAGTGGGGCACAATTATCCACTTGATCACATGGTAGGAATAAGGAGATCATGTTGAGAACATATTGATTGAGAATCTCATCATTTATCTCATACATGTGATGTGGGGCATCCTTGTTGAAGTCAAAAGATGGGTAATATTTTGACTTATGTATGTGCACATTAGTAAGTAGAAGATATGGTCTACTATTCATGATTGAAGTGGGAGACAAATTGGAAATGATATTCCCACTCATTTTGGAGTCACATGGAGAAAGTCAAAAAGAAGATATTTAAAGATGCTTGGCACATGTGAGAGATGCTTGGCAGATGTGAGAGACAATTGGCACTATTGATGAATAGTGTAACCACTATAGGCATGGTGCATTTATTTTTTTCTACTCCAAGTTTCCCTCTTCTTTCTCTCTCCTCATTTCTATAAGTATGAGGCTTCTCCTTTGTAAATGTCATCTTTGAAATCATTTAACCACCTCTTTTTGATATTAGACTTATATTCATATCCCCCTCCTTTGGATTTGCTCCTTAGAGTATTGTAACTAATTTTGGTGGTGAGATATCCACCCTAGATGGTGTTGGTGATTCCATTCAAGGATTTCACAAGGGCTTGAACCAGAGTTGATGGATTCATTGGTGAGATATCCACCCTATCTATTTGTATATAGATTTAGAGTTGTAGAGTGCAGTGTGTAGAGTTTCTATTGTGTGCAAGTATTGTAAGTGTGTATTACAGATTATTTTTAATTCCATAATATTTTTAGTGTGTTATTTTTAGCTTCATTATATAATTTTTTATGTAAAGATATTTCCTCCAATAATATCAATTTTAATTCCTTTCTTTGAGTATGTATGAGGATTTGTGTTCTTGTATTCTATGCAAAGAATTATTTTAATAATTCCTTGTTAATGTTTATCAATATATGATTAAATTCATATTTCTCATGATATATGTTTGTATCTTTTTAAAGGTTATTACATACATGTCCTTGATTATCCATTTATGGGTTAGTTTCATTTTTGAGTCCATTAGTATAAGTGTTGTATGTTTGGGATTTTGTAATTTTTATGTGTTTTAGCAAATATTCCCATTTGGGATATTTTAGTGGTATAAAAGAAAGTGATCTTGCTAGCTTATGAGAGTTTTTAGTTATTTGTTTTGCATTTTTCATAGTGGATTTGAGTTTCATCAGTGGATTCATCATTTAATGATTATGAAAGGTTGCGAATCATGATGTCTTTCAATGAATAAGATTTGGGCAAGAAGTATTATATAACAAGGAAGAGACTTGAACATCTACCACAATTAAAGGATGATCTTCTTTACATTTTGAAATAAGTGGAGATTTGCCTACTTATGATAGATTAGTTAGATTCAGAATGGATGCAATATGGTATATCTCCATTAGTGAGTTATTTGGCTAGGCCAAAGCTTTTGAGACATCTAGATGAGGAGGTAAGGCTTGTAGTTAATTTTTGTGTTAATGAAATTATGAGGATAACCATTCCTATAAAAAATTATAGCAATAGTATCATGAAGGAGATTTTCATGTTGATAGTTGAAAGTTTTTGAGGGCTGGCTAAAATTGGGAATCCATCATTTGACAAGAGGGTAAAAATTCTTGAGCATCTTGAAAAAATTAGATTATGTTACATCATGTTAGATATGGGTGTGACCAAATTTTTTAAGGTGTTTTACATTTTTTGGATAGTTGTTGATGAGGTTCATATAGAGAATGTCATAGTTTCTATGCAATTTATCATGTCTTTGATTATGGGTGAGAGTGATGATATTTCTAAAGTGTTTTTATCTAACTTATTGGTTGTTTGAAGGAAGGATTGTGTTATTTCACTAGCTACATATGAGTTATTAAAGAAGTTGGTTAAACAGAATATGGATAAATTAAAAAATCATTTGATAGGAGGAGAATTGATTTCTAGTGATTTTTAGCCTACAGATTTATGCCAAAAAAGTGTTGTCCATGTAGATGTAGATGTGCACCCATTAGAGGAAGTGAAAACAAATTCTATCTTAGTTGTTTATTAGGAGATAGTTGATGTGGAGCAAGAACATAAGGTATCCAACATACAAGGTAAAGATCCTTTAGTGAAATGTTTCTTTCAAAAGGAAGAAAGAATGGAACCAGTGGCAGCCATGCCTTAGAAGATGTCACTATTGAGGTATCAAAATAAGATTTTAAATAAATTAGAGAGAAAGAGGTTGAAGGTAAAAATTATTTATAAATTAAAGATGTTTATGTGACTTCTAATGAGTGTATATGTAAAGAAAGGGTTCTTGAAGTCAGGGAGCAAGAGGCATTACTTGTCATAAATAAAGATCCCTAATTTTAGGAAGATACATAAATTCCTACACTACCTCTCAAGTTTCTAAAAAGTGAGATATTTATTGTTTTGCAAAGTATAATTATGGGTGGATATGTATTTTAAGATAATATTCTGGCTAGATCTATGTTAGGAATATTGAGCCATAGAAATAGAGGTGTGAAGGATATCTCAACAAATTCTATTATGTCAAAAGAGGATGAACATCTTAGTTTTAGCCAAAGGAATGAACACATTTCATATTTTATTCTACCTATGTCACTAAGGAATTTTGTCATCATAGGAAGCATGTAAAAATGGGTGATAGAGTAAAGCATACAACTTGTATTATAAGGCATGTTGCTTCTTTGTTGAAATTTCCAAATTTTTATTTCATATGGGATTTGGGTAATCCATTGAGTCTACAAGTAGATATGGTATCCATAAAAAAAATTGTAGACAAAAACTTAGTGGTTAAAAACATAGCAAGGATAAAACATCACAAGAATAAAACATAGTAAAGGATACATTCATACATAAGATGACACAACTTTCAACTAAAGATCTAAATTCATGAAATCATATTTTCCTCTGTTATTTTGCTTGTAAATTTGGTGCATTACTTTTCCACCATGAAATGTTAACTACTATCAACAAAATGAACTAGACAATGAATAAACAATGTGATAATCACTAAAATGTCCCAATTATGCTCTTTGTGGCATTTTTGTGACATCACCAATACTACTACATTTTTTCCTCACTATGTTTTGTCTTCATGATGTTTTTGTCATATTATGTTTTTACTACTACATTATCACATAGAGCTATAGATAGAGTTATTGAGGTTGATATTTAATTCTCCATATCTTGCATGAGGAATAAAGGGAAGATACTTCATTGTGATAGTGTATGGTTTGTCATCTCTCTCTTGGTATGGTTGATAAATGAGATAGTAATGGACCCCAATCTTGAACATATTATTTTTTCATTAATGGCCAATGAATAAATATTTATTAACTTAAGATTATTAAGTTGGTAGAATTTCATCAATTTGCAATAATTTGTGGGAGGTAAGCAATCAGATTATATCCCAAGGTATGTGAAGGAAAGTCATATTTCAGATTTTTTGTTTCTTATTATGCCATTTCAGATTTGTGGTCATGAGAAACATTCTAGGAGTGTAGAGAGGATGAAAGACACAACCTATAGTAAAGGACACTAGGATCTTTTTATTTTAGTTTAAAATGATCTACAAATAAAAGTATGGAATCCAGATAATTTTTTGAGTTTTACAAAAGTTTTAAATTCTTTATGGCTGATTATATGGTAATAAAGAAAGAATTAGAATTGTCTGGGGTATGGATGAATAGAGGCATGCAAAATTTGACATTGGAAGGTTAGCATATAAGAAGAATCTACTTATTTGGAAATCATGGTATTCACAAGGTTTTGGGTATGAAGGACCTCTCAATCCATGTCTATTCAACAAAGGAAGATGAACATTATGATGGTAGCCATAGTTATGCAAATAGTTTAGATTTATGGCTTCCACTTATGTCACCACTATATTTTTATTATCTTGGACAACATGCATAAGTTTTGGTGACTGGAGATGATTAGTTTTTTGTTAAGATCTCAGGTATGTAGGATAGAACCACAAATTCTTCCTTACACATTGATAAGCCTACTCATAAAGGGATAAAAGTGAGTTATAGGGATGAAGATGTTATGTAGGCAAAGAGATACAAACATGTTAATCTCAAGCCAAGGTATGGAGATCTTCTAGTTCTATTTTTATCACTTGATTATGATCATGGGAAACATGTCAAGATGGATGTTATAGGCCTCAATTCTAACATGATTTATAATTTATTCATTTTATAAATCTAAAAAAATTCATAAGGAATCATACTTGGAATGTTTTCTGGCTAGAGTTGATTAGTAGAGGTTTGATGATAGTATATTATGGGAGATTTTTCATATAGGGTTAGATTATTTCTAACTTCCACATGGGTGAATAGTAGTTGTTGTAACAAATTTATGCTGATAACCTTGTATTTTTAGATATTTCAATAATGATTGTATCTAGTGTTGAGGTTTCATGTGTACAGGGATGCCTTTATAACACTCAGAGATTGAGTGTTAATGAGGTACTATCAGTTTATGACAATGTGAGCATTCCTAAGTTATATGTGAATTCAAATTTAAGTTTTAACACTATTGTCATAAATTGTATCATCCAAATGATTGAGTTTAATCCAAATCATTTCTAAGACACCATGATGAGTTATGCTAATAATCATGCTTTCTTATTTAATAGATTATTTTTTTTGTCCAGGATCATGATAGATAGTGGGATTATAATTGTTGATTGTGTTGAGATTATTTAGCATGAGATATTCTAGACTACTAAATCTAGTCATTATAGGTATTCCAATTTGGCTCTTGAGGACAACCTATTATTTGGGTTACAATAAAGGAGAATGTAGACTTGGCATGATAGTACTCTAATTTTAATTAGGATAGTATAGTGCACACATGGTAGATATATATTAAGATTTGTTTGGGATCCTGGTAATGTTCAACTAGAGAATTTATCCCAACTATGTCTTCATTTCTTATTCTAAACTAGAAGTGGGAAACTATAATCATGCATTATTTGGTGGGTTTCCTAAAGGGTTACATTAGGAAAGTTATGAGTCATACACATTTCTTTGAGAACAAGTTAGTTTTCAAAGAGGTGATAAAATTATATGAGGGGTACAAGGATTATATAAATTTTATAAATAGTTTATCTTATAGTACACTTTTGTAGAAGTTGACTCACTTGATAGGGACAAGGACCAAATTATATGGATGTTATAGATAGATTCATTAAATTAGTACTATGAATTTTGAACATATTTGTTTGAAATTACTTGAGGACAAGCAATTTTTAACAGGGAGGATTTTTCATGTCCCTTTTTTAGTAAAATTGATGGTGTGAGAATATTGGCCAATTCTAATATTTCTCTAATACTATTCACAAACACTATATATCATTTATTATTCATTGGTACTATTCATGAGTAATTGTACATGATGATGTGGTATGGTGATGAGGTGTCATAGTGGTGAGGTGTCCCCTAGGGATGTGGTATGGCCCACATGGTATTTTTAACTGATGAAAGTGGAGAAGATAAAAGTTGGGTGAAATTCTCTAGTTGATCACATGGGAAAAATATGGAGAACATGTGAGGAGCATATTTATTGAGAATCTCATCATTTACCTCATGTATGTGATGTTGGGCATCCTTGTTGAAGTCAAAATATAGGGAATCTTTTGACTTATGTATGTGCACATGGATAGGTGGGAGACATGGTATACTATTCATGATTGAAGAGGGGGACAAATTAGAAAGGATATTCCCACTCCTTTTGGAGTCACATGGAGAAAGTCAAAAAGAAGATATTGAAATATGCTTGGCACATGTGAGAGATTCCTAGAACATGTGAGAGATAATTGGAAATATTGATGAATATGTAACTACTATAGGCATGGCACATTTATTTGATTCTAATCCAAGTTTCCCTCTTCTTTCTCTCTCCCTCTCATTTCTATAAGTATGAGGCTTCTCCTTTGTAAATATCATATTTAAAATCATTTAAATACCCCTTTTTTGATATTGGAATTATGTTCATATCCCCCTCCTTTGGGTTTGTTCCTTGGAGTATTGTAACTAGTTTTGGTAGTGAGATATCCATCTTAGCTGGTGTTGGTGATTCCATTCATAGATTTCATGAGGAATTCAACCAAATTTGTTGGATTTGATGGTGAGAGATCCACCCTAGCTGGTTATATATAGATTTAGATTTGTAGAGTGTAGTGTGCAAGTATTGTAAGTGTGTATTACAAATTATTTATAATTCCATAATATTTTTAGTGTGTTATTTTTATCTTCATTATATAATTTGTTGTGTATAGACATTTCCTCCATCAATATCAATTTTAATTCCTTTATTTGAGTATGTGTGAGGATTTGTGTTCTTGCATTCTATGCAAAGAATTGTTGTATTAATTTTTTGTCAATGTTTATCAGTATATAATCAAATTCATATTTATCATCATATATGTTTATATCTTGTTTAAGGGTAATACATATGTGTCCTTGGTTATCCATTTGTGGGTTAATTTTAGTTTTCATTCCATTATTATAAGTGTTATGTTTTTAGTATTTTGTAGTTTTTATGTGTTTTAGAAAATATCCCCATTTGGGATGTTTCATCCAATGCATAGTATAACAAGACAAAGTCATAATAAAGGATAATGATGCACTTAACTCATGTTTACCTTATGTAGACTTGTTTCAATGGATAGTGAGCCTTTGTTTTATAATGCATATGTGTTTTCATGTTATCTAACACTATCACAACTTATAGAAATTTATACATGATCAGAAACAAATTAATTCAAGGACAATTCTCTAACCCCATCCCTAGTTTATATTTTTATAAATTTAAAACTTCTATAAATATTTTTATCTAATATAATTTATATGTAATGGGAAATGTAGCAGATCTATAAATCAATCCTAAATCAAAGAAAATAAATTCTACTTACACTTCTGATTGTGTATACATTAGATATTCAGAGTCATGACTAAGATGGATCCACTAGACCTAGTAAAGGGATATCTTACCATAATAAATTCACTGGGGAGGGTTCCAAAGCCTTTAATAAAACAAAACTATGTAATAACCCTAGCTAGGTCTTATGTTTTCATATTCACTAAACTAATAACAAGTAAAACAAAAGTTGAATCCAATGCTCATCAAAGCTTATGGCACAAAGTGGGGGTAATGAATATCAAAAGTAAACATGCATGGGAGACATATACTCACGTCAATCTATATGAAATCCTAATGCATGGAATAGAAGTACAAATACATATCTATCTACTCTTATAAATGAGGAACAAAGTTAGGAATACTTACCTTTGAAGACAAATCCATCAAGCCACAATGTCTCCCTTGGCCAAGGTGATTTGCAAGATGTTGTTGTGGTATGTAAAGATGACAAGGATAAATTATCTCTAGGCTACACAACATATCAATGCATCCAAAATACTTCTCCATAAGACAAGATCCATATCTCCAAATAAAGTATGAAACCCCAAGCTTACTTCTCAAGTATAATGGTGGATAAGCAAATGCACAATATATCTTACTTCTTATTATTTTATCTTATAAATGAATAAATGGATGTGTTTGTAAAGGTGGATCTAACCCTAATTATTTCTAAAAGTTTAGGCCAATAAGGTTGATCCAATCAACCTAGTATTGTTATTGATTAAAAAATTAGGTCATATACTAGGTCAACTAGGGGCTGACCTAGACCCTAATAACTTTTATCAATTATAATATAAGGTCGATGGGGCTGATAGTGTAACATAAACCATAAAAAAGGGTTTTAGGTTAGGTAAGGGATAATGAATGTGGTGAATGAATATAAGAGGGTAAAAAATAGGAGGCAAATCTTAGGGGAATATTTTTAGGAGATGGGTGTGTAGATAACATGTAGTAATAAGGGAGAACAATCTTGCAAAGCCCAATGGTCTACCCACCCTTTCTTGGTGCACCCATTAAGGCATAAACTCAAAGAGATTGAGACTCGATGGGTTTCTAAAATTTAAAGAGAGTTAGTAATTGATAAAGTTTTAAAATAATGTGTATACATATGTCCCACTCAAAGCTCATCACATTTCATGTAGGTGCAACAAGGGATGGTGCTTCAGGAAAAAAACATGGCAACACATAATACTAAAGTTGAATAAAGTACATTAAAGAGAAAATAAGATAAATGAAAGGACACAATTAAAAAACACATACATTTACTTACCTTAGTGTTATAGATAAAGAAGGATATGCAAGAAATTTGAAGGCATCCAATATAGGGAACATTAGGTGAACCTATAGAGATTATTGAAAAAGAGTGAAAAATAATTAAAAAATGCAACATAGACATAATAGTTGAAAAGATTATCTATGATGTTAGGACTCCATAACATTTTACAATTTGGAAAAAGAGTTAGTAGAAATAAATATATGATTAAAATAAGGAATATGATGGTATATATTTGAAAAGTAAATAATTTTGAATAGTAAATATGAATATAGTGAAAAATAAATTATTTGGTATTTTTTATTATTATGAGAAAATAGAGCTCTAAGAGCCTAATGAGAGACCATAAAGTTAGGATGGTGAGGAGATGACAACTAAGATGGGGAAGATGTATAATAGTCATAGTGAGTGCAACACATGTAAGAAACTAATTTTTTTTTAAATTTTAAATCTTTTGATTTGAAATTCAGTGAATTATAAGAAATTGACAAGTAGGCAAAATCTAGGTACCAGAATGAACCCTAGGAAATTTTTAGGGACACTAGGGGTCAAATTAGGTATTGGGTAGAAAGGATTCAGACTAATAAATGCTTAAGTCATTTATGGAAATTGGTCAAAAATTCATCACTATGGATGAATAGAGTCAACCAAATTGACATAGTTTGTAGAGAGTAAGAAAAAAACTAGGCTGACTATATAGTAGTTGGATGATTTAGTTGGCTAAATAAAGGGGTTGACTACATAACAGTGGGCCAAATTATTTGTTTGTAAAGTAATCAATATAAAAATATAAGGTAGAAAGGAGGTTGACTTAATATTGTAAACCAAAGGGTGTTTGACTTAGTATTGAAAAGGTTAATCTAGTATAAATTTTATATGGTTGATTTAGTATCTATGATGAAGTATAGGGCTGATTTAGTACTTAATAGGTCAATGTGGTAGAAAATGAGCAAACTAAATCAAACTTATTAAATTTTGTAAAATTTTTAAGAATGCATTTGCATTTTAAATGACATAGATATCTAATACATATTTTGTTCTTTGATATTTTTTATAGGCATCAAAGATATTGGTGATTGATTGATACATCATGATTATCAAATTTCCTAGAGCATTTGATATATGTGGATAGATTGAGACTAGTTGCACTAGATCTAAGAGGTATCATGGAGATGAGGCATATCCCAGTGAGTGTTGATCTCATCATCATGTTAAGATGTGTAAATGATCAGTATGATGGGTACCACATTGGTGCTATAAATAATATACCTCTCCATATTTGGGAATATATTTAGGTAATACTTTCAAGGGAAGTAGAACCTTGTTTATGGGCTAAGGAAGAGTGGGACACATGGTGTTTATATATTATCACAACTTATGATAATGCATGAAGGAATGATTATATGTGTCATGGAAGAAATAGAAACACTTGTTAGTATAATTTATGGGTATACTAATAAAGGGAGTGGAAACAAAAGCCAGGGAAGGTTGTTGTAGAAAATAGTCTCTAGTTCGATGATCAAAAATTTTATGAATATCACAATATGGCTAATTGGCCCATTTGGTGGGCAAGTGAGTAAGCTATGATAAAGGGAAAAAACCATCACCAAGGGAAGGTGGGGCTAGTGGAGAGACTAAATAAGGCTCAACTAAAGGATAAATAGGATCATAAATAGGAAGAGACTCAGCTATAGAGGGAGTAGGAATAGGATCCAAACTAGGCTCACCTAAGGGAGGGGAAGAATACATAGAAGGCTGAAGGATAGTGGTAATCATCTTAGGGGAAAGTTGGATATAGGGGTCCTAGTTTCTAAAAAAGTGATAGGGATTAGTCATAGCATGATCCTATGAGTTTCTTCATAAACTAGAGGTGTGCACACCATCTTTACCCTAAGAACAAGAGGAAAAATGCCAAAATTATGAATTATATAGGATGAAATGTGATAATATTGATATAAGTATAAAAGTAAATAAGAATGATAATGAATGATTTAAACATATTGGGCTTGAAAAAGACCTCCTAATAATGGGTCATCTAAGGTATAACCATCATCATAGTCAGGTGTATTAAGATTAATGGCATAGGTATGGATGACCTTATCATCATATGTGGTGTGATGAATCGAGTGTCGAGTCTTAGTTAAGACAATAGGTATATCATCACTAGGTAGTTGATGGGAATGTGACTTTAAAGAAGGTAGAAGCTAATAAATGAGATGAGGAGAGAGATCAAAGGTTTTAATCTTGAGATTCTCTCATTAGGCTCATTATCATATGAATCTAAGAGGTTAGGTGGTATTTTCTTGATGAGTTTAGAGTGACCATGGTAACCTCATTTGAAGTTGATAAGAAATTTAAATTGTTGATATTCTTGAAATAGAACACTTAGCAAGGGTTCAAGGATTGGAATTTTGAATACACCATGGTCTTAGAATTGTTTAAAATTCTAAGGGTTCATATCACCTTTAATTATATAGATTGCACCATTGTAAGGAAATTTGACACATTGGCAGGTGGAAGAATCAACAACTCTCATGCAATGAGTGCATGGCCTACAAAGCAAGATGTTATAGGATATAATAAAATTAAATATCATTACCTTCATTTGAATAGTGATAGGTGGAATGGTGATAGGGAGCCACACACAACCTAAGGGAGGAATTTTCCTTCATTCATATCCTTGGCATGTGTTACATAGGGACTTAAGATTACATTCATAATATCCAAAGGTTGTAATAAAATTGAGAGAGGCAACATAAGTACTTGAACCCTCATTAATCAAGGCATGCTTGACATGGATATCACTAATTTGGACACTGATAAAAGGGGGAGGATCATCTACATGAGGAAAAATCTCATCAGGAATCATATAAGTAATGGGGAATTTGAGAGAGAGATAAGTGTCCATTATTTTTTCAATGTGTATAGACATCTTCTTGATTTTTTGTAAAATGATATCTTCTAATCTAGATAAGGTGGTTTTTCATCCTACTAGGGGAGGATGAGGGATGTTCATTTCAAATAGGAGATGTATAAGATGATTATGATGATATAGAGAACTCCACATAAGTTCAAAAAATGGGATTTGAGATGAGAGATTAGTAAGTTAGATGATACGATCCTATTCATCATAACCTATGAGGGGACTATTGGAAAAAGGTGCATAGTGTTTAAGGATTTCCTCAGAAGGAGGAGTAGAAGCACATGAAAATTTGTGTTGATAGGATATGGGAGGTTTAATTAAGGGATAAGTGGGTTGATTATATTGAGAAGATAGGGTAGTTGATGCAGGTTTGGTTTGAGATAAATTTGAATAAAGGGGAGTAGATGTTTGAGTATCATTGACAATGGGTAAATAGGTTGGAGGAGTTGTATAAATGGTATGAGAAGTGTTATCCAATTGGGGTGTTAGAATTGGTTCATCAAACTATATAAGGTCTTCTTTCCCAAAATATATTAAGTGAGTTGGGGAAGAATCTTGGATAACATAGAAAGTGTGATATGATTGATGAGTGTGGATGGGATGAGAATCAATGAAGGCAACTACCCTTCTCATATTAGTCATGTTCAACACATTTTGTTTAGGAGTTGGGTCTAGAAGACTATCAAAATTATTTATAAAAAGAGTAGGCTTATCATTATTATCTTGATGATTTGGAAGAGGGTCTTTGTAGATGGCCAAATTAATATTATCTTGATTTAAATCTTGAGTTTTATAAACACCTAAAATTGGCCACAACTAACTTTTGACCAGACTTTAGATTGATTCCTACCAACCATCATAAATTATGTGTAAGAATCATTGAACATTCAAAATTTGATTTTACATCATTCATCAAAGCCTAGAATAATTTTGATACATCCTTAATTAGGGTATCCTATTGTATACAATAATAACCTCTGATAGATTCATCTGTAATCATCCTATGACATCACAACAGTCAATTTGGCCTATGGACCTATTAAGTGGGGCACAAAAACAAATATCAAATATTAAAAGAGATAAATGTATAAATAGAATTAATTAATAAGTTAAACCAAATTAAATTCCTAGTTGAATTATCCATGAATAATTAATGAATAAATAAAAAAGAAATTCAAAAATATGAAATATCCTAGCTTTTCATGATTACCTTTATGAGTTGTCAAACCTTTTGGAAATATCCTAAAATATCGCATTTTGGAGACCCATGCCTATTCATTGAAAATAATTATTATTTGACAACTATTAACTCTATTGGGGTTATATTTAACTCATTTAAATTAGGTTTGAACCCATTCCAAGTCTTAACTCCACGTTGACTCACCTTGGCTTGGGGTTAGTTCCCAAGCCTATAAATACAAGTCCTTGCCTAGTAAATTAAGAATCTTGGATATTTTAGAGTTATAATTCAATTTTTATTGCATGAGATTAATATAAATAGTGTTCTAATGCCAAAATATTGAGCCAAACCACACCAAGCCAACACAAGCCAATAGTGCTAAAGAGAGAGGGAACTACACAAACTCCATTTCCAAAGACCCTTTGAACACAGACTAAGTAAGATACTCAATAAAGAATTTAGAGATCTTAAGGAAGGTAATATATTGTGTGTCTTTCAAATTTTAGTTATTCTTTTCATTTGGTTTTGTTCATTAAGCTCACCCCTAATATCTAGGCTTATAAGTATTAGTGTTAGTCTATTTTTATTGAGTTTTGTTTACTTAAACTAACACTCTACTAATCTCCCTTCTTGGATTCCTATGATCACAAAAAATTCCACACGCGATGGGTCCTAAAGAATCTCACATACCAAGGACACTGAAGTGCATCTCTTAGTTTTTTAAATGAGTGTTTGATCATCTTAAAAATTTGAGTTTTTACTTTGTTTTTTCATATTCTATTTTTTAGTGACACTCTATTTTACACAAATAATTGACATTGTCCTTCCAAGATTGATGCCAATATACCTAGGATTGATGCCAATCCCTATGTGTAGAACATGTTTCTCAAGTTTCCCATGAGCTTTCTAGATTTTGTTTTGTTTCTAAGGGCCTAGATATCATTTTACTAACTATTTTATTATAGGATCTATTATTATTTTTGGGATTTGTGATCATCTTTCTAACCATCATTTTGTGATAAAATGTATTCTATTTTCCTTTGTTTCTGTAGGCTGGAAGGAATCGATGTTAATTTATGTCAATTGATGTTGATTTATATAGATTGATGTTGATACCTAAATGAATTGATATTGATATCTATGTAATAAATATAGATAAACTTGAAAGATTGTTTCCAAATCTTATTTTATCATTCATGAAAGTGATTCAAGGTAGGACAAAACCCTCTAAAATTTGTAGGACCAAAGTGGGAAAAGGAAATAAATTTACAAGTGCTAAAGTCTTGAAAATTTCATTTCAGTGCCTAAAAGGAATTTAGTTAAGTCTTAAACATTTTTTTTTAGTGCTAAAAAATAACATATGTTTTTATGCTTAGTTTTTTTGTGAAAGTTCTTATAAATTTACATTTAAGGCAAATTGGCCAAAAATTCCACAAACACTTTGATTTGGTGCATTGAATTAAATAAGTGTTTTTTTATGCTAGATCATTTTATACTTGTTTTTTTTCAAAAATTAAGGATGCATGTATTCTCTCCCCCCATCCCCTTTAGGTATCTTAGGTGACCAAAAGTGTTATTTCCCTACAAATTATGCCTTATCCAAGGCATGAAAATAATGTTGTTGAGGCTCTCCACAAAACTCATATGGTTTGGGTGATCTAAACACCCTTAAAAGTCTTTTCACTTGGTCATTTATTTTATGTAACTTGTCATGTGAGTGGGATTTCATATCCTCCTCATGAGTTATTTAGGGAAATTTTGACTTGGGGTTTCATCTCCCTACATTGTTTCAACCCCACTTTATGATGGGGTATATAAATCAGGGCACATATACTATGATTGCTAGGGGTTGAATGGCTAGCCTCTTTAATCATAACAAAAACCTGAGTTAGGTCTAGCTAACAAGGGGGTTCCATTAAGAATTACATGGATGGAATTGCTATGCAAAATAATAGACCCTTACATATCAAGTTAGCTAGTACGAACTCAATTGAAATGAGGAATTTCTAATGTTAACCACACTTGGGACCATCTAGACATTCAAAAATTTAGTTTTAGAATAAACCCACTTATCATGGATATATTGTTGATGCAAGGTGAGTAGCCTAAATTTCCATGTCACTTTACAATCTCTTGGGATAAGGGGGTGTAAAAACTGTACTACTTCATGCACTTTTATTTTTTGATTAACACTTAAAATCCTCCCAAAAGCATGTATATAGATGGAATTTGATAATACTATGCAACATTGTTAGTTTTAGGATCTAGGACATTATAATTAGGTGTTTTTTATCATTATTCCTTTACTTACTTGGTCTTTGAGTATAAAAACCATTTTTTTGTTAATACCATGTCAAAATTAGTTTTGTGTACATTAATCCATTATTTGAGGAGGTGTTATGCCATCTATTTTATACCATAATTTGCCTTAGTCCTTTGAAAAATATTTGAGTGCATGTCACTTGATCAGAAAAGGTAACATTATGCTACCCAATCCATGTCAAATTTTGTGCCTTAGAGTCTTAAAACAAACCATCGATTGTACCTTTATATTATGATTATTATGTTATGCTACTTTTATTTCATATACTTATTTGTCTTGTGTCCAAATTTCCAAATTCAAAACCACTCCATGTGTGTCTTTTGGGTCTTTGTCTAGTGTCATTATGTTGTTCATCTTTGTATAGCTTGTTGATCAAAGAAGCATTGTTTTCCTAAGTTGATTTTTTAATTAATCTTGATAATTTCAAATCCAAACATTGACTGATTTATGTTTATGCCTTGTGTAATTTGGGTTTAGATACCAATCTTTCTCTATTGGGTTGTGTAACTTAAGTTAATTCTCTAGCCACTTTGAAAAATCTTGTTTATGCCTAGATTTGGGAGAAAATAGTCTATCTATAAATTCATGTCTAAAGTTGAGTGCCTAGTTTATGCCAAAGTGTTTCACATTTTCTAGATTAAATATCTCACCATATTTTTAAGTCTAGATTTTGTGCTTGTTTTGCTAAAAGTCCTAGAAAATTCTTGTTTAGAGCCTAGATTTTGATGTTGCATTTGGATAAAAGATCTAACAACTTTTATTTTCTTAGATTAGACTTATTTGGAACACTTTGGACCTAGAGTTTGGCATGCCAATTTTTATTTAGCCACTTGACCTTTCATCTGAGACATTAAATGTTGGATATTTGATGTTAGATTATTTTATACCAAGTTTTAGCATAAACTATTTTTGAGATATAATTCTAACCTTTGACCAAATTAGACCAATTTTGAACCTTTTGTCCTTTGGACATCATTTAAGAGTTTGTATAAATCTAAGCCTATTTAGAACGTTCATCATTGATGTGGATATGCCTCACTACACTTATGGTGGAGTCATCTATAATCCAAGTTATGATATAATATCCACACAAATTGAATTTTTTTGATACCCATATGGTGAATAAGTGGTTTATGAGATGGTTCCTTATCCTCCTTATCCTCCTTAATTTAGGGAACAAATCCAAGATCCTCAAGCATAGTTTTTAGTAATACCTTATTTTGGCTAGTTGACGTATGATCTTCACCCTCTCACCAATCATGTCATTCATTCCTCCACCAATACCATTAACCCTTCTTAAAATTGTGTGATCTACCAAGCTCCACAACACTTAAGGATTACCATTCCAAGACCTCATATTTTAGCTTGTATGAGTAATCAAGCTCCATAACACCCTACTATTTCTATTATAGTACCTCATCTTTTATCTTGTGCAAGCCACCAAGCTTCATAATTCCCTATCATTTCTATACCATAACCTTATTTTTTAGCTTGTGTGAACAACCAATCTTTTCAATGCCCTACCATTTCTATCAAAGGACCTCCTCCTTTGGCTTATGTGAGTAACCAAGCTTCGCAATGCCCTACCATTTCTATTCTAGAACCTTGTCCTTTGGCTTATGTAAGTAACCAGGCTTCACAATGCCATACAATTTATATAATAAGACCTCATCCTTTGGCTTATGATATCAACCAAGCTCTGTAATGCCCTACCATTACCATTCTAGGCCATTTCATGTATAGTAGTTTGTTATCCCAACAAAGTTATCTAATCATAACTTGATGGGTTATAGTTAATGTCTTAGGCTATAAACCAACCTATTTTAATCCTAAAATTATCCAACCACTAATAATTATTCATCCATTTCCATCCATTACCCACTTTAGAAAACCCATGACAATTGTCCAACCCTAACCAAGCCAATCAATACCTCTCCAACTGAGCCAATCATGTGAAGACCAAGATATATTCAAAATTGGTATTTTACAACTAATTATAAACCAAGGCAAAGACAACCAACCAATCCATGATGTTTTTTTCAAACCATCCTTTTTTGATAAGTCAACTTGCGATGAATCACCTTTTAATACTATACTCATTGTCAAGGAGTCTCACTCTAACAAACTCGTCTTTGCTAAGTCACTAATTAATGATTATAACCACATTTGGGAAAATCATTATCTTGACCATATGCCTATTTTTAAAGAGCCTCCATTTGAAAATCCATTATTTGAGGATTTGTCTCTTGACCTTTTTCCCATCATTGAGGAGTCTTACTTTGACAAAGTAGTCTTTGTGGAGCCCATTATGCTATCACAGATAGTTACTTGTCCCATACCAAACATTCAAAAAGACATCATTATAGTAGTGTCCACACTAGATAAAGAATCAATGTTGAATTTAGGTTATATTCTTGAACTAACATTATATTTAGCATCAGAATCAAAAGCAATGTTAGTCTCAACATCAGATTCAGAGTCCCTTGAGTCAGAATTAGAATACATTCATTGTTGTTACAACATTGGTTATGCATGCCTTATAGACTAATTTCAATATATTTGTGATCCTTATATTATTTTTGAGGATGATCACTTTAGCTTCGACATAATTTTTCCTAGTATCTTCTATGAGTATTGTGTGGCCTCTTTCCATTCTGTTACTATTCAACATACCATTACCACCAAGAAACTGAGCCATTATATTGACATTCCACTTCCCACAAGTGTCAATTATGACCTATATAATCACACCTTATTAAAATACATCTATGTCAACATACCAGTTACAAAATATCAGGGAGACCAAGACCAAATTCATGTAAAAGAAGAAAAATCTCTTAGTGAAATGTTTTTGAAGGTGCTAGGGGACAATCAAAGTTCAAACTCAACATCTTTTAGTGAAAACTTGTTTGAGATGCAAGAATACAATCAAATTCAAAATTCAACATTCCTTAGTGAAACCTTATCATAGGTTATATGGGGTGATCAATATAAATTCATTAGTGAAAACCTTATCTAGGTGCCAATAGCTAAGCACAATAGATATTCACTACTTGATGAAGACATTATTAATGACATCAATATAGCTTCCACTCTAAAACATAATAAAATGGTAGATACTCTTAGGCCCAAAAAATAAGAAAAATATGTTGGTCCTATCAAGAAGACATTCAAAATTCTTCAACCCCACCACAACCAAAATTATGTCAAATTTGGAATAAACAACATTGTGTGTGCCTAAAAATCTCAATCTTCATTTGTCATAAAACCATTATACATTACATTATAATCCATGTTTATATTACCATAATAGACCTATCATCCATTTTTTATCTATATTTACCATCATTGGTCTCACTTTCCTTTGTAGAGGCTATAAAGATATTTTGCCTTGATGTTTGGAGGAAACAGAATCAATGACCAATAAAGAACACAACAACATTCTTGGAGTCCAAATCTGCAACAAGTTCTTGATAGAGCATATATTTACAAGATGTGTGGGATATCAATTTACATGATTGATTATTATGTTTGTGTTATATGTTGATCAAGATGTGCATCTCCACATCATTAGGAATAACAATGTCATTTACCCTAGCTAAAAACATTTACCTTGCCATTTCCATTGGCAAAAAACCATAACTTTCCATTTTCCATGTACTTTGTCATTATTTCATACCCTACCATTTACCTTACCTTCTCATTTAGGTTCAACCCTCTTGCCATTATATCCAATTTCCATCTTATCATTTTTCTTTATGTCATACCATATGTTCTTTTACTATGCCATCTATATTAGACTAAAACCTATTTTTTAGCCATCCTACCCAACATATTTTGATCTTGATTCCTTTGGTTTTTCCTACACCTTCTATGATAGGATTTAGATCCAGTTTCATTAGTTTCACAATTTCATGTTTAAATGCCAATCTATGAAATTACTATGACAATGGATCTAGTAAGTTATCTTTCATTTTACGTTTGATTAGTGCCCCTAATTATAAATATATATGATAAAATAAGTAGTTCACCTTGTGTTACTAATTATAAATACCTATGGGTAAATTAGTATCACATACCTATGTTGCCTATGGGTAAATTAGGAATAACAGATTTACCATGCATTGTCACATCACCTTGTCATTACTATTCTCATTTTCCTAGTCATTTGCCTCAATTTGAGAGCTTGTTATTACCAAATTGGATCTCAATACCTTTTGTTTTGGCAGAATGATAGTGACTTGAGTTCCTAATGGGACCATGTAGGTTGTGCTTGATTTATGTTGAGGTCAACTTAGTCCCCCTTTTCTATATGTTCTCTCCATTTTACTACCAACCCAAGCCAATACTTTTACCATTTTTTGAGTGGTATCTTGTCAACCTATAAAGATTTAAGATATCTCAAAATTCCAAAAACATTTGTCCTATCTAATCTTGGTTAGTCATCCTTGATCCACCCTACTAGGGCAAATCCATTGTTAGGATTCTTTCTATTGCATTTACTTTCAATTTTTTATGTGTTTGTTTACTTAGTTATTTACCTATTTATTTGTTTTCATTTTTGTGCCTTGAATCAATATATATGTGTTCATTAGGTGATTCCTTGTGAATTATTCTATAGTCCATCCATATTCATATGTCAACATTATCATCATGGTTTTTATCAGTGGTGCATTTTTTCAATAATTTATTAGATTTAGAGTTAGTCCTTATGCATATTTTGGAAAGGTTGTCATGGTGTTATATCATGATGTATAGAATCATGTGCTATAAAAAAAAAACATATTGGGAAGTATTACAAGCAATAGATCCACAAAATTTTCTCCTTGGTAACCTTGGCAAATCCTCCCACCCTCTTTGATCAAATCAAACTCCTTGACCATTTTAGTTATATCAATGTTAATAAGGATGAGGATATTTGAATTGGTAGGTACAACCAAATCATTTCCATTAATCAATTCTTATTATTTTATTCATCTCTTTCATCACTTTTCACATCCTTGTATGCCTGGTTATTTGTGGCTTATTTAGTCATTAGACCATTGCATCTGAATTTGTGTTCATTAATCTTTAATCTATGCAACATGTTATATCCTTGAGTTATTCTTTCTAATCTACCTTACTAGGGTATAATCAACTACCATTTTTCAATCCAAGTCATCTTAATGATTATAACTACTTATGGGAAAATCATTAGTTTGACTCATCCACCCTAATTTGTGTATATACTAGTGCCACTAATTATAACTGCCTTTGGGAAAATTAGTATCTCAACCTTTGTTACTGATTATAACTGTCTGTGGGTAAATCAATACTTTTTAAATCAAATACATGAAAGCATTATCTTGAATGGATTAATCTCACCCTTGGTTTAATTGCATTCTTCTTCTTGATCTTTTTTAGGGATTGTCCATTGATCATATGTGTCAACCACACCCTTAAGGGGGAATCATTATAGGCTTCCCAAACATTATTTGGAGCTTCTTATTTGATTATCATCTTATTTTTGGCTTGTTTTATTATTTAATAAGACATTAATATGCCTAAAAATTGAAAAATCTTCCTAAATAATGGCAAACTATAGACACCTAAAACTAGCCACAACTAGATTTCAATTGGATTTCACACTGATTCCTAACAACCATTACAAATTAAGCCTAGGAATCATTAAAAAAATCAAATTTGCTTATGCATCATTCATAAAATCCAAACGTCATGTTGAGACATCCCTAATTTGGGTATCCTATCATATGCAATAATAACCTCTCACAGATTCAAACCTAATCATCTTACAACATCACAACAGTCAATTTGGCCTATGGACCTATTAAGTGGGGCACATAAACAAATATCAAATCTTGAAAGAGTTAAATGGATAAATAGAATTAATTATTAATATAAACCAAATTAAATGCCTAGTTTAATTATCGATGAGAAATTAATGAATAAATAAAAAATGAAGTTCAAAAATATGAAATATCCTAGATTTTCATGATTACCTTTATGAGTTGTTAAGCCTTTTGGAAATATCCTAAAATATCTCATTTTGGAGACCCATGACTATACATTGAAAATAATTATTACTTGATAACTATTAAATCTAATGGGGTTATACTTGACTCACTTAGGCTAGGTTTGAACCCATTCCAAGCCTTAACTCCACCTTGACTTACCTTGGGTTGGGGTTAGTTCCCAAGCCTATAAATACAAGCCCTTGCCTATTGAATTAAGAACCTTGGATATTGTAGATTTATAATGCAGGTTTCATTGAATAATATTCATATCAATAGTGTTATAATTATAAAATATTGAGCTAATCCATACCAATCCAACACAATCCAATGGTGCCAAGGAGAGAGGGAGCTACATAAACTCCATTGGCAAAGATCCTTTGAAAACAAATCGAGCAAGCCACTCAACAAAACATTTGGATATCCCAAGTAAGGTAAGATATTGTGTGTATTTTTCATTTTAGTTGTGTTTTTCATTTAATTTTATTCATTAAGCTCACCTCTAAGATCTAAGATTGTAATTGTTAGTGTTATTGTGTTTTTGTTGAGTTTTGTTTACTTGAACTAACACTCTACTAACCTCCCTTCTTGGATTCCTATGATCAAAAGTTTTATTTTGTGTTTCATGGGATTTGAAGGAAATTTCATAGGATTATTGATGTTTACATATGATATAATAATCATCAAAATTATGACCTAAGAGGAAATCCATAGCTAAGTTATGTAATTGCCTATAAGTCTCATGAGAATGACCCCAACTAACATGAAACCAATAGAATTTATCTGGATTGTAACAAGATTTCATGGGACAAGTGGGATCAAGATCTCATAGAAGAGGCCTTGGTAGATAATTTTGGAGATTTGATAATGATAAAGGCTTATGAACATTGATGTTACTTGTCGAAGACAAATGAGGATTATGGATGTGATTGGGAGGGGAAGCTTGTTCTAGAGTTTGGTTGGGAACACTAGCTTGAATATTATGAACGATATCATAAGAATTAGTGACACCATCATTAGTATTATGATGATTTTTATTTTTTATTAGTATATGAGTTCCCATATAAGGTTGGGATGGCTCAAATTGATGAATGAGGAAATCTTGGTGCTTGGATTTGTCAATGACTTCTTCCAAAGTTTATGGAGAGAGATTCCAAACCTAATATTGTACCTTAGGATAAAGAACATTAGTGAATATATGAAAGAGTTTAACATCTACCATAATATGTTCACACTTTTATACAAGGTCTTCCACTATTTGATGAAATCTTATATGATTTATGTCTCAAGTTGTTTACAATTAATAAAATGATCTAAGGTATTTTTAGGGAGGTCACTAGTTTGAAACTCTTATACAAAGCATTAACTAAATCTTTTAAACTAGTGATGGAATGATATTTGAGTTGGTTATACCAATCTAAATCATATCTAGAGATTTTTTTCTAATAGCTTGATAGTGATAAAAGTGTTTAACTTGACCCAATATTTGTATAGATTTCCAAATGTTTTTAAGTGAAGGGTAGGATCAGTTGACCCATTGTAAATAATGATAGGGGTGATAATTTTTATGTATATGCTATAAATTTTAGGTGTAATAGGTTTGTTTTGAAGGTGTTTGATTATTATATTAATAAGAGGATATTGAAGGATAATATTGCCATGGGAATCCTAAAAGGGAGGTGGGGGTCATTTTGGTTATGAACTCCCCATGGAACTTATTCAGGGTGATTTTGGATATGGATAAGATGATTTTTCATTTACATCATTTGGTTGGCATTATTAGTTTGAAAAAAAATCATTTGGTTAAGAGTTTGTAATAAAATTTGATTAGTTTAAGTGGTATTTTTACAGCATGTGAAGCAATAACATTGGTATTAGTGGCTTAAGTACCACTATAAATGGTAGTATGTGTGATATTAGTAGCTTGAGAGAATATTTTAGTAAAATATTCACTAGTATCATGATTTAATTGGGTGAAAAAATATGTACTAGTAGAGGTATGATAAGAAGTAGCATTAGAGGCATGATTACCATGGGTAGAAAAAGATGCACTAGTGGATGAATTGAGAAGAATGGGTCTTGGAAAAGGTCCACTAAATGTATAATCTACCATGTTAGTATATATATTTGGCATGAAGGTGGAGGAAATAAGATAATAATAGGTAATAGTATGAGAAGGGGTCAAAAGAAAAGGAAGAGGTTTAGATGCAAATAAGTGATTAACCCCAAATCCATGTGAGAATGTGGGTGAAGGGGAATGGGGTTCCTCTATTTGACTATTGACAACTAGATTTGAAATGCTAAGGAGATTCACAATTCTCATCATCTAAGTGGAACCATGGAGACATTTATATTGATATGGTATCATGTTGAGAAATGAATCTTTAGATGAGGGGCTAGTTCCCCTTGATGCACTCTTTGAAGTTATTTTATACCTATCAATTGTAAATGAAAAGGGATAAAAAATAAACTATTTAAACCAAATATGGTGATGAAAAAATATGTATTATCCTCCTACTTGACTGAAAATACACTACTTAAAGATAAACAAGGACGTTTCACACAAACTCACAACATAAAAGGTATTGTCACATCGGTATTTCATAAGTTAGATTCAAGAGGGTACTTGACACTTAGTAGGGTGATGAATGATTCAATAAAGAGAATACAAATTATACCAATTATAATACACTTATACACTTAGTAAATAATACTAATAAATACCTACAACAACATCCCTTTTGCACATTAGTAAGTGACCATAGATTGACATACTAAAAAAGTAACTCTTTCACTAGACATTATCAATAAGATTCAAAACTATACTCAATAGTACAATATGTGAATGGAAAAATCACTTGTGTATTTATTCAAGAGTTTTTCAAATACAATTTTTTCTAGATTTTCCCCATAAACCAATGAAGGCTGCTCAAAAGAGCCAAGAGAATGCATATTTATAGCTTTGAGAGTAGGAATAAACAAAAGAAGTCCAAAGGTCACTTCGATATGTGTCACCTTGAAATAATAAGTTAAATTTTCATGTGGAAGAGATGTGGGGTGATATATGCCATGTAAAATAGGTATACTTGCCCAAAACAAGTCATAAGAATGGTGAAAAGTGGCACAAAACCTGCAATTCTAGCATAAGAAACTACCTTCATGATTTACCTTCCAAAACTACCTTATCCCTTCATATGGTCAGGTATTATTGTTATTATAAGTAAGAGGGGTTATAAACAAGTCCCCAAATTCATTGGATTGATCCCTAACCATCCCTATTATTTTGGACATGCAAAATTATCTTTAGCAATTTCAAAATGGCTCTTTTCCATGCACCTTCTACACTTGGAATTCAAAAACTCTTAATTTTTCAAAATTATCCATTAAAAAGAGGGAATTACACTTTTAAAAGGTGATCTTATCATCAATTTCAAGAAAAAACCTTTAAAAAGCTCCCCTAGTCACTTTTCACCACTTTTCCTAAGTGTTCACTAGCTAGTTCACTAGACTGGTTGAAAGTGAGAGCCTAGTTGGGGAATTTAGGGGATAATTCATGAGATGAAATGAATTTTTGGAGTTATATCAGTGTAAATATTCATCCCAACTTTGTTTTATCTCCTAAATCCTCTTATAGCCTGCACACCACATAAAAATGTCAAAATAATCCCTATTTTGGCCTATTACATACACTTCCATACAAATGAATCACATTTGTATAATTTACATAGAGTCCTCTTCATCATCTATGTGTTTTCATGGCCATTCCCTTGCATTTGGATACCTCATTTGATTCCTTTCTCCAATTGGGTCTTTATAAGGGTTTTGAGTGGCCTGACACTTAACCTTTGTTCATAAAGGTCAAATGTTGAAACTCCTTATAAATTCCATTAAGGTATCTTAAATGACCTTTTATAATTTATCCAAATTAAATAGGGTCCCATGAAAACATTCATGAAATTTATGTGTGATGGAAGTTGACCTTTGAATTACTTTCATGCTTTCTATGAGGGTTTTAATATGTCTGGGGTTAGAGATGGCTTCATATGGAGTTTAATTTTTAAAAAAAAAGCTTAATCACATATTTATTTTACCTATAAACATTTTCCAATCCTTTTTATAGCTCACCAAGATCCCAAAATAGAGATGAACCCTATTTTAAGACAAGACTTATGCCTTGCCAATAGGCCTATTTGTACTTTGTGAGCCAAAAGATGATAGTTTTCACTTTGAATGAATTCTTACATAGTTAAAACATCATATTTACTCCATAATAACCATTCAAAACATTAAATTTCTTGTATGAGGTTAGAACATAGAATGACATATGATTTGGGGTTGGGTTTACATGCTTTCCAACTAGGTCTACCTGTAGACCTTCTTATCTAGACCATATCCTTGGTATTCAAACATTATAGGCTGGTTTATCATTTCCCTCTATTTTTCTACCATATATTCTAGCCTCACCAATTTACTAGAATTCCTTTTGGTTCACTATCCAACACTTTTCCCAAAAACTGTCATTCTTGTGCATGCAAGGACTAAGCTACCTCTAAGACAAAATAGAGGGTATTAGGAATATTTTTTTGGGAAAAGTTAATATTTTTTAAGATCCAAAATTTCCTAATTAAAAATTTTACCGAAGTTTTTTGTCATATTCCATGTCTAAGTGGTCTAACTATCTCCATTTCCTCAAAAAAGGGTCAAAACCCCTATTTTTGCATGTTTTTTCCTAAACCTTCATGTGGATGCTACTTCCAGATATCCTCCATGATTATAAATTATCTTTACATTTTCACCACCATCTTTTAAATCTTATGTAACTTTTTAATCCTTTAAAAATCTTGCTTTCTAATGAAACCCTACACTTACCCCTTGAAACAAGGTTCTCTTGGTTGACTGTATGGACTGAGACACACCTTGTATGGTTGAAAAGGTAATTATTCATGTTTTGAGTGTTATAGGCATTAAAATTAATTAATTTAATTCTATGGAGTCATTTTATATAGTTTTTAACCTTCCTTTCCTTCCTAGGAAGTCAAACTCATATCTTGTGCTTCTCTAACTAGGACCCTACCTGTAGGTTTCCAAGGTGATTAGGGTATATTATATAGATGCACCTATTTTGGGGTGATATAAATTTGTAAATATCCTTTTATAACTTATTTTACCCTCATTTTATTCCAATTTTATCTCATCACCTCTCACCTTCCTTTTTGTCACTGTCTGTTGAGGACTGATACAGCCTTAATGAGCACATTAGGCTTAGTTAAAGATCATAGAAATGAATTTAATAAGGTTAATTTGATACATTATAGATAAAAAAACCTTCACTCATCTTTTCAAAATTCCTAAAAATCCTTATATGCTCCCATGACTTGAATATGTCACCACTTTCCTACAGGACTGTAAGTGTATATTTTGCCTTGGCCGTAGGTTTCCAAGGTAGGTTTTTAGCCTCAAAGTTATTTAAAATACTTTATTTGAATTTATATAATCATATTATATCATTTAACACACTTTTATGCTTTGTTTGAGTTCAAAAAACCCTTTCACTCCTGACTGAGTTCACACCCTCAATACCTCTAGCTATAGGTGTATAATCATGGGCCTATGGGTTGTTCAAGAGTCATTCAAAGCATGTTGGGAGTGTATAGGGATTATTTATATTTTTATAATTCATAATATTACCTATTTCCTTCCTAAAAATCCTCAACACCATTTCTTTATGCCACTCATTGAAATGCTACCTTCAATGCATATTTTGCCCTGTGTACAGACAAGGGATAGGCCCAAAAGGTCATTTCGTGTAATATAACTCTTCTTCATGACCCAAGTACTCAGGATTGATTCTTGAGTTATTTTTAGTTATTTCCTATTTAAATATTAGTTCTATTACTTATCAAATTCATTTCAGGGTGAACACTCCTTGAGAATCATGTAGTTAACACTGCCTACCTTTAGTGGTTTATTGACAACTTGCAGGAGTTCAAAATACAACTTCCACTTACCCTTTGGCTCAAAAATTTGGCATAGTTTTACTAGGTAAATATGGATACAATTCCAAATCAATAAAATTGATGAATATTCTTCCACTATGTCAAATATTAATCCAAAAAAACTATAGGATCTTTATTTTCTACACTTGGGGACTGAGAGCCCAAAATGGAGGTAACCTTTCTTAAAGTGAAGACTTGCTAATATACCATCCTAAGTCTCCATGTCATAAAAATAATGACTCTTTGGATATTTTAAAACTCAAAATGGATCCCACCATGTACTTCAAACTCTCTCACCTTTGTACAACTTCTTGAACTAAGCATAAACTTGATTGAAAGTGATAAGGCAACAAACAAGGTAAAGATGGGCAATTTGGCTTCAAAAGGGTGCTATTTGGAATTATCACAAGATGATTACATGAAATATATATTCATACATGAACCTTGAGCACATTATCACCTCCATGAAGCTCTTTAGATGTTGGAAAAACATAGGTCCTACACCGAACTTTGTAAACTTCAAGAAACAAGCACCATTTGAGATCTCCTTCAAAAACAAAGAGAAGTGAAGTGTTAGATATTTAAAATATCATGGAGAGAGATTTTTTATAGTATAAAAACATCTAATAAAAATCACATAGCTCTAAATACCTCTAAAAATTAGAAACAAATGCATAAATATACCCCTCTTGGATGAAATTCTATAAAAGGTTGTCTGGATTGTTAATGATTGTTCATAAAGGAGAAGGCACAAAAACACAAACTCATATTATTAAAATTAATTATATTAAGATTAAAATCCACCTGTATAATCACTCCTCCCAACTCTACATATACCTTCTATACCAAGTGCTTGAAGTTGACCTTCCTTTGCATACCAAGAGGAAAAGGAAGAAAAATGAGTTATAGATGTCTCTTTTTGCATTCTCCTTGAAGTTAAAACATGTAAATGTTTATGTGGAGATGAAAAGACACCCCACCCACTTTTTTAGCTAAAGATCATATCATAGTGACTGTACAAGTGCCCAAGAGGGCCTAAAAATAAGGAGAAACTCCCCTTTCCTGACTATAACTAAATCTTGAATTATCACCAACCTAAATCTGACATCCTCTAACTTCTCCCACATCATCCACAACTTGGTGACAAGTTGATCACTTTAGCCATCTGTACAAGTCCTCTTTCTTAGCTCAAAAGTGGGCCCACAAGGCATTTTTTGCATATGGAAAATGGTAAATACAATTTGATGACTTAGAAAGATCCTAAATCACATTAAAAACATATTCAAACTAGAAAAACATATTTTATGCCTTTGACCAAGTTTGACCTTATTTGACTGGGGTTGACTTTCATTAACTTGACTAGTACAAAGGGCTAGAATTTGGACCAAGGTTAGGCTAGGGATCAATGAACATCTAGATCAAAATGAAACCCCTATAGGACATGGATAAACTTATACAAAGTCTCAAATTTGACCAAAGGTTAAATTTTGTCAACACTTTTGTCAACTTCTAGGGGAAACATGTTTGTCTATGTTAGAAGCTAGTAGCCTTATCCAACCAAGGGCCAATAGAGTCAATGTATTTTAGAAGATGATTATCAAGGACATGCCAAAAAAAAAAAACATAAAGCAAACACACCACACAACACAACAAGACCAAACAAAGACAACACAAAACAAGACAAAGACAAACTCACACTTATGCATAAGTACTTAAGGAATACAATGAAAGCAAGAAAATATGTACAAGGGAAGAGGAGAACCTTAGTAACAATTCTTGATGTGTATCCCATTTACTAGGATATGAAGCTCCTCTCCATCCAACTTTGAAAGTTGGAAAACATTATATGGCTTGTATTGAGTGATCACATATGGGCCACTCCAAAAAGCATCAAACTTTATGTGTCTTCCAGGTTTCACCCTATCTTCATCCCATTTTAGGATAATGTCTCCTTTCTTGAAACTTCTTGGCATGGACTTCTTGTCAAACTAATTCTTTTTTTGTTCTTGGTGAGTGGTCAGAGTTTACATAGATTGATCTCTTGTCTCCTCAAGCTCCATTAACTCACACAACCTAATTTCCATGCTCTCATTCTCCATCAATTTTAGTTGGCATATGAGGTCTAAAACTGGTAACTCAAGTGAGATAGGAAGCCTAGCCTCCCTTACATACATAAGTGTGTATAGTGAGTTCCCAATTGCTCTCTTTGGGGTGATCCTATCATCCCAAAGGGATATCTTTAACTTGGAGTGTCAATTCCTTTGATTTTCCTATATTATCCTCTTTATAATCCTAGTTAGATTCTTGTTTGTGGACACATCTAGTCCATTTGTTTCAAGAAAATAGTTGGAGGAGGTGCTAAGGTAGATGCCATGCTTTAAAGCCCATTCACTTGTCTTTGCTCCTAGAAAGGCTAATGCATTATTTGAGATGATTGTTAATGGAGATATAAACCTAGTTACTAAACTCTCATAAAAGTAAAGGAATAAGTTTTTAATTTCCTCTTTAAGAGATATATCCTCCAACCATCTTGTAAAGTAATTAGTGGCACTCAACACCCATTTATGGCCAGCACAAGAAGGTGGATTGATTAGGCTTGTAAAATCCAAACCCCATTACATAAATGGTTGTTCAACCTAAATTTGGGTGAAGAGGTAAGGTAGATATATTTTGTTTTCCATCAACAATAGAAAACATTTGGCATTTTCTTACCCAAGCATATGTTTCTTTGAACAATCTAGGCCAAAAGTAACTAGCCCTCATAATCCTAGCAGCTATAGTTCTTGGAGCAAAATGACCACCAACTAGTCCATCATAGAACCCATGAAATACTTTGTCAATATGATCCAAATCAATAAAATTAAAAAACACACCTAAAAATTCCTTCCTAAATAGCACTTCATCAATAAATACATAGGGAATGGATTACAACCTAAAGTACCTTCTTCTATCTCTATCAAGACCTTGTGGACACTCAATGGTTTGAAAGAAATGAATCATGTCTTGTGTCAAAGTATTCATGGATAAAGTTATAACTACTATAGGGTCATCATGGAGTGACAAAACAACCTCCCTTTTCTCTTTCAAGTCTAAAGAAAGATGTTCACATAGTCCTTTTCCCTTCACTAGCTTGGTTGTTTTGATCTCCACATCATAATCCATTACTTTGGTGATCCAACCTACCCTTTTTTAATTCAAATATATGCTCAATAGAAATTCCTTTTACTATGATGAGGCACAAGTATATTAATCTTATTATTTGATATCATGTTTTTGAATTTCATTAAGCTCCTAACAACTGAAAGCACTTATTTCTCAACATAAATATCTCTTACCTCATAGCCTTCTAAACCTTGACTAAAGAAGGCAATAGGATATAAAAAATTCTCATAATTTTCTTGAGTAAGCATGTTAGAGATCACTTCCTCATTCCCAAAATTATATAATGTGAAATCCTTATAAAATTCTGAACTTGCAAGTTTTGGAGCTTAAGCAATGGCTTGTTTGATCTCTTCAAAACTTTCCTTTCTCCTTCTTGTCCAAGTGAACATTTCATCCTTTTTTAGCATGGAGGTTAGAGGCTTGAAAAATTTAGAAAATTTGGGAATGAATATCCTTATGAAATTTATCTTACCAAAGAAACTTTTCAAACCTTTCTTATGCTTAGGTAAAGACAATGCCAAAATGGTATTCACTCTCTCATGATCAATGGAAAAGCCATTCTTGGAAACAATATATCCTAGTAGTTTGCCTTCATGGACAATAAACACACACTAATATAGGTTTAGAGAGATCTCATACTCTCTAAACCTCTTACATATTTACTTTAGGTGCTTTAAATGATCATTTTCATCCTCGGAGAAAATTTTCACATCATCAAGATAAACCAATATAATGTCATTGATTAGTCCTTGGAAAGCCATATCCATTGCACATTGAAAAATAAATCTATAATTTGACAATACAAATGGAATCTTCTTATATAAATATGTTCCCCATTTTTTGGTGATGTCTATCTTGTATTGGTCACCTTTTTCACCAAAATTTGATTGTACTTAGCATAAACATCTAGGAGAGAAAACCTCTCACTACTTGCCACCACTTTTAGAATTTGCTCCCTAGAAGGGAGGGGATAATGATATCTTAAAGAGACCATATTAAATTATCTAAATTACACACACAACCTGATCTCCCCATTATTATTTCTAATAGGGACTAAGTTGGCCAACTAAGAAGAATGCTTGATATGAAAAATGATTCTAGACTCAATCAACTTAGTGAGCTCTTTCTTCATGAGTGGTTCAATCTTGGGATTGATTGGCATTTGTATTTTCTTGATGGGTTTGGAATTTTCATCTAGATCTATGGTGTGTTGATATAATCTTGGATAAAAAACACTTCAAGTCACTATACTCACATTCAAAAATATCACTAAACTCCTTACATAGTTCAATGAAATCATGCTTCTCTTGACTAGTACATACCTTTCTAAGTGCAAGTAGCTTGTCCTTAAAGATCTCAAATTTTTCATAGTTATCTTATTTGGTAGAAATTCTTACCTTATCTTTCTTCAGCTGGTCATCATCATTGAAAATTCTTTCAAGAGTCACTAGACCTTTAGAAAGTTTGTTAGACTTTAATTAGATAATCTGCCCTCCATATTGTTATTGAAACTTAGACTAATTTTTTATAGAGAACTTAGCCTCATCTTCTATAAAAAGGGATATTTTTTGGTCACTTTCAAATACCTACCAATTTGTTACATTATCTGGTATTGAAGGCCTAACAACCACCTTTAGATGAGGTTGTCTCTTCTCTTCTTTTATGCCTTTTGGAACATCAAATTGAGAACCAATAGATGCTAACCTATCAACATGTGTATTTTCTTCCCTTGGAATATATGTGATGTTGAAATATATGAATTATTATATAAGGTCCCAAACCCTATGCTTTTATGACTTGATTAAGGAGTTATTGGTTTAATTCTATCCTCTAACTTGATTCACAACAAGTTCACTATCTCTATACACTTGAAGCTCTCTAATTCCTCTTTTCCTAGCCCATTCAAGGCCATGAATAAGGGATTCATATTATACTACATTACAAGTTCATGATAATTTTAATCTAAAATTTTAAAAGTACCTTTCTTTTGAAGGTGAAACCAACATTGCTCCACCACCTACCCCAATCTTGCTTCTAGACCCATCAAAGAAGAGTTACCATAGACCATTCACTTCTTCACCTGGATTCACTAGATTGGGTATGAAGAAATCCTTCTCATTCATATATTACACCTTAAGACCAAATTATTCAATAAACTTGTAAGGATCATGCTCATAGTGTTCATTTCATCATTCATCTAGGAACAAATGAGAAACTCCCTCAAGGGAAGATGATTTAGATTGGTTAATGTGAAGTTCTTCTTCATCAACGATGGCATAGTTAAAATTTTCTACCTTAGGTGAGTATGGTTCCAAGTGATATTTATGAATAGTTTTAGATTCAATATTCACCTTAGTGCCTTACTTTGTCCTAAACACCATGTAGGACCAATTAGCTACCAAGTACCCACCTATTTTAGCTGTAAAATCTCTTGACAAGCAAAGGACAACGTATGGAGGTAAATATACCACTACCACATCATGAGGAATAGGAAAATTATGACAATCATGAATTATCAAATTCACATTTTTTTACTATCCCCAAAGTCTTGGTTGGTGATCCATCCAATTGTCAAACTCCCTTAGTCATTGGCTCATACTTTAGGCCTAGTTTATCCACTATACATTTGGGCATAACTAAAGTAATAGCCACACTATCTATGATGAAAATATGAACCAAAAAATCACCAATGATTGGAGATAGATAAAAATGAGGAGTCTTCTCATTCTTCTTTACTTGACCATCAATTTATTAAGTCCCATTCACTAAGACTACATTATCATGTCTAGATGGGATATATTGCTTACCCAATTCATGTAGTTACTTTTGAATTATATCTTTCTACCTTGGAATTTTCAAGGAGTCCCATAATGATATATTCATGTGAATCTTCTTCATCTGGTATACCATAGTGATAAGAGGATTATTCACCTTAGGAAATTCTTTAGGAGCACTAACACCTTATGAAATAGCTTGTGTAGGTGGAGGTGTAGGAGCTGGCTTCATGTTTGGAAAACTTTAATTTTCTTGTAATTTAGGAGTTTTTGTTTACCCATTCACTATTTGAGATGATTTAGGGGTCAAAAAAAGTCCTTTATTGGCTCCTTGAGCTTCTTCAACAACCCTCCTCTTGGATCTAGTGTTGGAAGAGATACTAGCATTGATGTTGTTTATATTTTCCAAATGATTTATGGGACAAAACTCTCCTTAAAATTAAGCAATGAGAGTGGAATCAGATTTCACTTGACCATTCTCAATTCCATGTTGCATTTATAGTTCAAATTTTTTAATTTGTATCACTTGATCTCCTTGCATTCCCATAGCTTGATTGTGCATTTCATTGGCATAAGCAACCTACCCTTGGCTTTATTCAAAAGATGGATAGCATGGTTGTTCATAAACTAAATTTTTTAGAGTGGTAAAAATGACCTTAGAGGATGAGGGAATATTGGGATTATAGATTTTATAAGACCTAGCTTGGGTGATTTGACCTTGTCCATGGGCATTCCATTAAAAGGAGGTTTATAGGCTTGTCCAAATTGATTGTAGGACTAATATGGCCTATAAATTTGGGATTGTTGAATTTTGAGGGAAACCATCTCATTAGTGACATTTTTTAGTAATATTTTAACCTCATGGATCTCATTGAAGGAATCATGGTAGACTTTTCACTACTAGGCAAAGGAGCTAATGTAAGAGGAACAACTTGGCTAGGGGGTTGTAAATCAAGAAATAATGGCATTAGAGGCTTATGAGAAATCTTCCCTACTTGAAAAATATAATTTTATGCATTTATGGATATATCATAGGCATCTAGGAGTGTATTCTCACCCATAGATTGAATCATCATAGACACATCACTATCTAATGCCTTTAAGTAGTACAAGAATGCATAGTTTGGAGTAGGCGTCACAAGAGTTGGGATTCTATCCCATGTTTTTTGAAATCTAGTATTGAAGTCCTACATAAACTCATGTGGGTCCATATTAATAGTGGTCAATTACTTATCTAGAGACAAGTAATCACTCTTCTCCCCAAACCTATTAGTTAAAATATCTCCCAATTCATCCCATGAACCAATGGAATTTTGAGCTAAAGTACCATACCAATCCAAAAATTTACCTTTGAATGATAAAGCCAAAAATATAATATCCACATTCTCTTGGGTAATGTTGTGGATGTTATAAAATTTTGTTATGTTTCTAATATGTTCAATGGTAGTAATGGGACCATGCCCATTAAAATATGGAACACTCTTAAGGGTTGCTCTTGGAATTTGATCATATTGGGCAAGATTCAAGGGAGATGATCCAGTGAAAGGCACAAAAGGTTGCCTTATATCCATCTTGGAATGGTCACTATAGATTTTAGGAATGTAATATAACACAAACTTAGAAGCATTAAACACAAAATATCTTTTTTAAGGATGAGTGTTTACAAACCTAAACCTTTTGGAGGAATATGAAGGTAGTTGCACAAACTCAAAAGGTATACCTTTAGAAAAATACCTAGTTTTTACCTTTGGCATGGAAAAAAGGATTGACCATCAACTAAATACTTGAATTATTCAATGGAGTCACCAAGTACTGAATGTAGATGCTTCCTTTAACTTCAACTATGCCAAGACTCACACCAATATTGAACAATCTTTTAAGACTTAGAATTCCCATCAGGCATGCCAAAAACCATTGAAACTTAGATTTTTAACCTTAAGGAGATTATTAATTCTCCTCATCCAAGTGGCACCATGGAGACATTTCTCTTTTTATGGGTGAAAAAGTTCAGAAATGAATCTCTAAATGAGGGGCTAACTCCCTTTGATGAACTCTTTGAAGTTATTTTATACCTATCAATTGTAGATGAAAAGGGATTATAAAAAGCAACTTTTTAAACCAAATATGATGATGCACCAATATGTATTATCCTCCTACTTGACCAAAAATCCACTACTTAAAGATAAACAAGGATGTTTCACATAAACTCACAACATAAAAGGTATTGTCACATCAATATTTCATAAGTTGGATTCAAGAAAATACTTGATAATTAATATGGTGATGAATGATTCCATAAAGAGAATACAACATATACCACTTATAATACACTAGTACACTTAATAAATAATACTAACAAATACTTTCAATAACATCCCTTTTGCACATTGGTAAGTGACCATAAATTGACATGCTATAAAAGTAACTCTTTCACTAGACATTATCGCCAAGATTCAGACCTATACTCAATAATACAATATGCAAATGGAAAAATAACTTATTTATTTCTTCAATATTCCTTAAAATACAAATTTGGCTAGAGTTTCCCCATAAACCAATGGAATATACTCAAATGAGCCAAGAGAATGTATATTTATAGCTTTGAGAGTAGGAGAAAATAAAGGAAATCCAAAGGTCACTTAGACATGTGTCACCTTAAAATAATGATTTATATTTACATGTGGAAGACAGGTGGGTTGACCTGTGCTATGTCATAGAGGTATACTTGTCCAAAACAAGTCATAAGAATGGTGAAAGTGGCACAAAACCTATAATTCTGGCATAAGAAACTATCATCATGATTTACTTTCCAAAACTACCTTATTCATTCATATGGTTAGTTATGATGGTCAATATAATTAGGAGGGCTTATAAAAAATTCCCCACATGTATTGGATTCATCCCTAACCATCCCTATTCTTATGGGCATGTAAAATCATCTTTGGTATTTTCATAATGGCTCTTTTCCATGCACCTTCTACACTTGGAATTTTAAAACTCCTAAATTTCCAAACTAATCCATAAAAAAGAGGTAATGACACTTTTAAAATGTGTTCCTCTCATTAGTTTCAAGAAAAAACCTTTAAAAGGCTCCCTTAGTCACTTTTCACCACTTTCCCTAAGTGTTCACTAGTTGTTTCACTGGAATGGCTGAAAGTGAGAGCCTATTTTGTGAAATTAGGGGATGATTAATGAGATTTAATGAATTTTGGGAGTTATCTCAAGTGTAAATATTCATCCCAAACTTTTTTTTATCTCCTAACTCCTCCTGTAACTTGCACACTAGTCAAAATGAGCCCTATTTTAACCTATTACATACACTTCCATACAAATTAATCACATGTGTAGAATATCCAAAGAGTCATATAAATCATCCAAGTGGTTTCATGTCCATTCCCTTGCATTTGGATACCTCATTTTTTTCCTTTCTCCAATTGGATCTTTATAAGGGTCTTGTAAGGGTTTTGAGTGGCCTGGACTCTTAACCTTTGTTCATAAAGGTCAAATTTTTAAAATAATTATAAATTCCATTGAGGGATATACAAGTAAATTTTATAAACTATCCAAATTACTTAGGTTTACATGCAAACATTCATGAAAGATATGTGTGATGGAAGTTAACCTTTGAATTACTTTCATGTTTCATGTGAGGGTTTAAGTATGTCGAGGGTCAGAGATGGATTTCTATGGATTTTAATTTCCAATAAAAATATTTATCACATATATATTTGACCTATAAACATCTTAAAATCATTTTGATAACTCACTAATATCCCAAAATAGAGATGACCCCTATTTTAGGACAAGACCTATGCCTTGCCAATAGGTCTGTTTGTACTTTGTGAACCAAAATATGATAGCTTGAACTTTAAATGAATTAATAAATAATTAAAATGTCATATTTACCCCATATTAATCCTTAAAAACATTATATTTCTTTTATTACGTTAGAACCTAGAATGACATCTAATTTGGGGTTGGGTTTGCATGTTTTCCTATTAGGTTTGCCTTTAGACCTTCTTATCTATACCATCTCATTGGTATTATAGTTTATCATGTCCCTATATTTTTACCTAAGATATCCAACCTCAAAAATTTATTATATTTCCCTTTGGTTCACTATCCAACACTTTCCCCCAAAACTACCATTCTTGTGCATGCAAGCGAGTGACCTACCTATGAGACAAAATAGAGGGAATTAAGCCCATTTTTTTGGGAAAAGTGAATATTTTTCAAGCTCAAAAATTTCATAATTACCAACTATACCAAATGGTTTTTTAATATTCCATGTCTAAGTGGTCTAACCATCTCCATTTCCTCACAAAGGGGTCCAAAACCCTATTTTTTGCATGTTTTTGCCTAAACCTTCATGTGGATGATACTTATAGATATAATCCATGCTTATAAACTATTTTTACATTTTCCCAACCCTAATTTAAATCTTATTGAACTTTTAAATTCTATTAAAATCTTTCTTTCTATTGAAACCCTCCACTTGCCCCTTGAAACAAGGTTCTCTTGGTTGACTGTATGGACTAAGACATACCTTGTACAGGTGAAAAGGTAATTAGGAATGTTTTGAGTTTTATATTAATTAAAATTAATTAATTTTATTCTATTTATTCATGTTATACTATTTTTAACCTTCCTTTCCTTCCTAGGAAGTCAAACTCATAGCTTGTTCTTCTCTAACTAGGACCCTACCTATAGGTTTCTAAGGTGAACAAGGAATCTTCTATAAATGCACCTATTTTAGGGTGATATCAAATTTTAAACATAATTTTATAAATTATGTTACCCTCCTTTTATGCCAATTTGAGCTCATCACCTCCTTTCTTGCTCCATACTTAGCATTTCAATCCTTCACCTTCCTTCTTGTCACTGTTTGTTGAGGATTGATGCAGTCTTAATGAACATATTAGGCTTGATTAAGGATCATGGGAATGAATTTTATAAGGGTAATTTTATTTATTTTATATAAATAAACCTTCACTAATATTTTCAAAAGTCCTCAAACTCCTTATATGCTCTCATGACATGACTATGCCACCACTTTCCTACAGGACTATAAGTCTATATTTTTCCTTGGTTGTAGGTTTCCAAGATAGGTTTTTAGCCTCAAAGGTATGTACAATAATTTATCTCCCTTGTTAGCATCATATTATATAATTTCACCAAATTTTATTATTTTCTTGAGTTTAAAATCCCCTTTCACTCCTAATTGAGTTCACACCCTTAATACCTCTGGCTATAGGTGCATAATCCTAAGCCTATAGGTTGTTCAAGAGTCATTTGGAGCATGTTAGAATTTATATGGATTATTTATATTACATTTAGATTTTTATCATTCATACTAGGACCTATTTCCTTCCTAAAAACCCTCAACATGATTTATTTATGCCACTCATTGAAATATTGCCTTTAATGCATACTCTGCCCTGGTACGGACAAGGGATAGGCCCAAAAGGTCATTTCGTGAAATATAACTCTTCTTCATGACCTAAGTGCTTAGGATTGATTATTTAGTTATTTATAATTATTTAATCTTGTAAGAGGAGGTCTAGGACTTGTCAAATTTATTTTAGGGTGAACACTCCTTGAGAATCCTATAGATAACACTGCCTGCTTTCAGTGGTTTATTAACAACTTAGAGGAGTTCAAAATCTAACTTCCACTTACCCTTTGGCTGAAAAATTTGGTATAATTGTATTAGTTAAATAGGGATAAAATTAAAAATAAATAAAAGTGATTAAATCTTCTTCTACCATGTCAAATATTAATCCACAAAAGCTACAAGATCTCTATTTTCTACACTTGGGGACTGAGAGCCCAAAATAGAGGTAACCTTTCTTGAAGTGAAGACTTGCTCATATACCATCCTAGGTATCCATGTCATAAAAATCATGACTCTTAGGGGGATTTTAAAACTCAAAATTGATCCCATAATGTACTTCAAACTCTCTCACCTCTGTACAACTTCTTGAACCAAGCACAAACTTGACTAAAAATGATAAGGCAACAAACAAGATAAAGATGGGTAATTTGGCTTTAGAAGGTGATATTTGGACTTACCAAAAGATTATTACATGAAATATATATTCATACATGATCCTCAATCACATTATCACCACCATGAATCTCTTTAGACATTGTAAAAACATAGGTCCTACACCCCACTTTGTAAATTTCAAGAAACAAGCACCATTTGAGATCTCCTTCAAAAACAAAGAGAAGTTTTATATGTTGAAAATATCATGGTGAGAGATTTATTATAGTTTAAAAACACCTCATATAAATCACATAGCTCCAAGGACCTCTAAAAATTAGAAATAAATTCATAAATATACCCCTCTTGGATGTAATTCTATAAAAGGCTACCTGGATTGTTAACAATTATTCATAAAAGAGGAGGCACCAAAACACAAAATAATATTATGAAAATTAAGTGTATATAGATTAAAATTTACTTGTATAAGCACTCATCCCAACTCTACCTATACCATCCATACCAAATGCTTGAAGTTGACCTTCCTTTGCATGGCAAGAGGAAAAGGAAGAAAAATGAGTTATAGATGCCTCTTTTTACATTATCATTGAAGTTAAAATGTGTAAATTGGTTTGGGGAGATGAATAGACACCCCACCCATGTTTTTAGAACAATATCAGATGATAGGGACTATACAAGTGCCCCAGAGGGCCTAAAAACAAGGAGAAACTCCCTTTTTCTAACTATAATTGAATCTTGAACTATCACAAACCTAAATCTAACATCCTTTGACCTCTCCCATGTCAGCCACAACTTTTTGAAAAGTTTATCACTTTATCCATCCATATAAGTCCTCTTTCTTAGCTCAAAAGTGGGTTCACAAGGTATTTTTTTCATATTGAATATGGTAAATGCAATTTGATGACTTAGGAAGATATTAAATCACATAAAAACCCATATTTAGGACTAGAAAAATATATTTTATGATTTTACTAGGTTTGACCTTGTTTGACTAGGGTTAATTTTCATTAACTTGACTAGTACAAAGGGATAGACTTTTGACCAAGGCTAGGCTAGGGATCAGTGAACATCTAGATCAAAATGAAACCCCTATAGGACATGGATAAACTTATACAAATTTTAAAAATGTATGGGTTGACTCAAATTTGACCAAAAGTTAGTTTTGGTCAATATTGACCACTTATCATAAGGTGAAAAATAGTAGAAGGATCTTTTCCTCGATGTTCAAGAAATTTGTTAATGAAGAAAAACATTTATAGAGTAAAATCTGATTTAGGATGATATTCTAAGGAGAAAAAGGGTTAAAAACTAAATATGTATGGGGATGGGCCCCATAGTTTTTAGTGATGGTGGCCACATGCACATTAATTTCATCTAGAGTAGGAGCCATAAGCTATTTATGGGAGATCCTAATGGGGTTGGTAAAACTCATAATATATGTTGAGTTCAACTTAATGTTGTCCTCAAATAGGAAGTTCATGATGAGAGAGCAAAATTAAGGAAGACTAATATGATGTAAAGATAAAAGGGAAAATAGGATACAGAGTTGAATAGGTCAACTATGTACTATAATCCAATAGGTGAAGATTATAGAGTCATACATATCAACTCTGTATTATAGATATGGGATAAAATAATTTTATAAGGATATGGATTCATATAGGTCAACTATGTTTAATAACCTAACTAGTAGATAAGGATATAAAGTTTTATAGGTCTACTCTTTATTACATATTGGGGCATAAACTAGGTTAATAAGGATACACAGTTGAACAAGTTGACCGTGTATTGTTGAAAGGGAAAAATATAATTTATAAGAGACTGTATCAACTAGAATGATAGTGTGTTGAGATAGGGAAAATTTTTCATTATAATTGAATCAAGAATGAAATCAAGTACGTAAATAATTAGATCAATGTGAGTGATTTAATTAGGGTACACAACATAAAACCTTACACCAACACTAGTTAATGTAAGTTTTTGTAATACAACATATAATGATTAGAGACCAAGAAATCAACTAAAAATTAAATTCTAACTAAGTGATCATCCTGAGTGTTATTATATTATTAAAAATTATTATTTTAAGTGTGATAGGAGAGTTGGTTGAAATAAGGAACTAGAAATCAATCTATGGATAGTTTTAGGATGTTTGGGCTAAAAGGGATATGTGTTGGAAATTGTACTAGCTTGGTATTAGGGCCTACCCCCTCACTTCACAATATTGTAGTGATACGGGTGTTAGGTGTTTTACCAATATATACCATTAACCCCATATTAATACTTAGCTAGAAAACCAAGTCAGCTTTCCCCTTAGTGATGAAGTCCAAGTAGGTAAGCCTTAGAAAGATAAGTGTTTAAATGCATTTTGAATATTATGTGATTTGGTAGTGTGTACAAAAGAGTAAAATAGTGTAACTAAATGGTAATTTAAAAAATAACCTATTTATACTATGTGAGTTACTCTAAGCATGAAAACAACTAAAAAGAAAATGTGAATTAATTATTAACAAATAGTTGTTAATTATGAAAAATAGTATAGAGCTAGTTTAGGTGACACTATATATAAGGATTATAGAATAGAATCAATTGGGTCATTACTATTCTACAGAAACAAAATCTTTAAGAACATAGTCAAATGGGTTGACTATGTCTCTCAAATAAAAGCCAAGCTACAAAACTAAGTCAACCAAGTTGACTTAGTTGGCTACAAGATTATAGTTTTAAAAGTTGTTAACTTGTTTAAAATAGAACTGAAGAAAATACTAAAATGATAGAGAAAGGAAAGAGAGGAACCTTGGCGTGTTTGAAGATGGTTAAGATTGAAAATTTTATGTTGAAGTTCCTTAATTATTTATTTTAAATTCTAGAAACCAAGTCAACTAGTTTGACCTAGTTCTACAAAATCCTATGTGTTAAAGAAGAATAATATGACTAAATTAACCTATTCAATATAGTTTGTTGACATGTATTCTAATAAAGAGAATAAGATGATAAAGTCAACCTATTTGACTCTATATGCTTATCTAGAACTAAAGAGGAATACTATGTCAACCTATTCAATCTAGTAACTTGTATTTGATGAAGACTTGCATAGACAGAATAAAGTCATTTTGATGTGACTGTGTGTTAAACCTATACACAGTACACATAAAGTTATAAATAAATCAATTGGTTTGATATAGTATTATAAATATAAAAAAATATAATAAGATAAAAAAAATGATGGTGTGAAAGAAAACTTGCAAGGGTTAAACTCACGTTGGGTTTACTAGAATGTATGTAATGGGAAATGCAACATATCTATAAATCAATCCTAGCTCAAATATGATAAATCTTACTTACACTTTCAATTGTGGATACATTTTTTGGTTCATATGATGGCCCTTCAAATATGAAGTAATAGACATAAAAACTATTCAAAAAATATAAAATCTCATATATATATATATATATATATATATATATATATATATATATATATATATATATATATATATATATATATATATATATATATATATATATATATATATATATATATATATATATAAGCCATAAAAAGGCTTATGAGAGAGAAGTTGGTTATACAAAACCAACTCATAGGTAACCAACCCATCAACCAACCAAAACAAAAATAAAATTAAAATAAATACTAATAAATCTAATTTAGATCATAAACTCAACAAATTCCCCCTTGATCTAAAGGGGTATAAAAAAAATTGAAGCAATGAACTATGAATTATTCAAGTAGACTTTGTTACAAATACAACTGGTACACTATGTATCCTAGACTGATCAACATCCTAATCATCCCCAAATTAAATTAGAAGAATATCATGCTTTATCCAACTACATCTATCCTCACATAGAATCTATCTAACAAGTGATCACTCTAGTATTATTTATGACACATCTCAAATTGATGCTCAATAATCACCAACATCTCCCATAGGCCTTTGCTTATCACTAAAAATTCTAGCAACTCAATGTTGACTCGTACCATAAACCACCAATGACTGGTTGAAATCTAATATGAAATACCTTCTGCCCTATCAAGTAGGAGGTGAGAAGATGTGCAACAAATAAAAAAAGTAAAAACCATTGAAATGTTCCACATTAAAGATCATATCAACTCTAGATCTATGAAAGCAAAGTACATAATTTAAAAAATGCTACTACATCAAATCCTAATCTTGAGCCTATCAGATCACATAAGATGAGTGCATTAGCATATCATAATATATAGTTATTAACTCTAGATCAAATAACTTCACAATCATCCCATCCATTAGAAGAATATGTAGAAGAATAGTTAGAAGAGGAACTAGAAGAGTGACCAAAGTGACTATAATAAATAGTAATGTTTTCTTTTTCCTTCTATCGATGTTGAGAGGACCTCCTTTTGGAGGGGCACTCTATAGAGAGGTGTCTTATGCCACCAAAATTATAGAATATTCTCTCACATCCACTAGAACTAAAGGAAAAATAGCCACATGAAGAAGAATGCTTGTGATTTTGCTTATGTCCATGTGAATTTTTGTGGTGATACTCATGCTTCTAAGAACTAGAGTGATGTCTATGCTTTGGATAACCAGAATGATGTCTATGGTTTAGAGAACCAGAATGATCCCTATGTCCAATATGATGCTTATGTCTGGAAGTGTATTGTGAAGAGTGTTTCTATCTCTAAAAGTGCTTCAAAGAATTATTTCTATTATGCTCATATAATGGATTACCTATTTTGGTATAGTGAGCCTCCTCAGTAAGTTTTTCTTTCTTCTTTTTAAATTGTCACTCATGTTTAGTGAGCAAATCACAAATAGAATCAAAAGTAGATTTGTTAAGATTATCACTAAGCTATAAAATTTATAAAAATTTCCTATAGCTAAAGCTAAGGCCATTCAAAACAATAGGAATGAGCATTTCATCATCAATTTTCCTTTCTTTAGTGTTATATTCTTGTTTCAAATTTTTAATTTGTGATGTATATTATGCAACATTTTCATCATCTATTAGTTTAGTGTTGAGTAACTTTATAAGAAGATCATTTTTTTTGTAATCAAGTTGTTTATCATATAATCCCTTTAGAGCTTTCCATATTTTCCAAGCTTCAGACTTGATGGCCTCTATGTGAATTATAACTTGTACACTGCAAGTTGATTTTGATAAAGCAAGGGCATGCTTGTCATGTTTATAAAATTTTACAAGCTGTGTGGCATCAGTGGGAAATATTGGTTGTTTTTAACTACTTCCCACAAGTTGCTAAAAATTAATGTATTTTCCATGTTCATTGACCATTCCTTATAGTTTTTAGGAGTTAAATGCCCATTTTTTAAAATTAAACTCATAATTTTAGCCATGGTATGAAATCAATAAAATAAAAAATGCTATCAAGGTTTTGCCTTTACCTTTGAAATAAATTTCAATTACAAGAAATTCTTGGGAATTAAAAAAATATTACACCTTATAACTCCTGTTATACCCTTATTTCTCCATTACAACCTTTCATTGCTTGTTTTTATCCTTATAACTCCGTTTACATAGAATAATATCAAAAAATAAATTTTGAACATTTGACCTTCATGTAGGTAAATGACTAACTAAATTAATGTAGCCAACTCCCCATTAACCAACTTACCAATATAAAGGTAAAAAATGTGATTTTACCAAATGCCAAAAAGTTACTTGGATGGTAATTTTTTATCAAACCGATTCATCTACATGTAAAAAAATGGAATAAATCTTGCTTTGGGTTGGGTGGAGCCCGTGATCTATGATGAATAAAAAAATAAAATAAAGCTTATTTTATTTTAGGTTGTGAAGTCCCTAAAAATTTCATTCCTTTCCATCACAGCTTTTAGTTCAACGATCATACATATCTCTTCTCTAAGGAGATTATTGTACAGTTTGTGTAATGTTTGGAGTTGTTATCATACAAGTTGAATTTAAGGCATAAATGAAATAATCAACAATTTAATAACCCTCAATCAATTTTTTTTAATTATTTTCTTCTACGCTAGCAAAGACCTTGTATGTGGGTGAGTGATGCCATATTTTTGTAGCATTACTGACTATATGTTGTTGTATTTGCTCAACCATTAGGTAGAGGTAAATAAACCAAAAAAAATTGTGAAGAATTTGATTAGTGTATAATATTGTGTATGAAAATAAATAAGGCCAATAAAATTAATCAAAACATTACCAACCATACTTCTACAGATTGCTTACTTCTAAAGTGAGACACAAAGATTGCTTGCTTTCTCAATTCTTCTGCCAAGCTCTACTCTCTTAAATCATCTATTATGAACCACTCTGATACCACTAATAGACCTTTGAATATGGAGAAATGGACTCAAAAAAGTATTCAGGAAATGCAAAGTGTTTATTTTTTTTACAATGTAAGCCATAAAAAGGCTTATGGGAGAGAAGTTAGTTATACAAAATTAACTCACAGATAACCAATCCATCAACCAACTAAAACAAAAATAAATTAAAATAAAGACTAATAAATCTAATTTAGATCATAAACCCAACATCATGACCAAGATGGATCTGCTAGACCTAGCTTAGGGATCTCTTACCACAATAAATTCACTAGGGATGGTTCCAAAGCCTCCAGTCAAGTAAAACTATACAATAACCCTATAAGTTCTATGTTTTCATATTCACTAAACTAATAAAAAGTCTAATCTAGTTCTTACCAAATCTTTTGGCATAAAGTGGGGGTAATAAACATAAAAACTAAACATGCATAAGAGACATATACTCATGTCAATGTATACAGAATCTTAATTCTTGGAAAATAAGTATAAATGCACATCTATCTACTCTTACAAAGGAGGAACAAAGTTAAGAATACTTACCATTGAAGATGAACCTACCGAACCTCAATTTCTCCCTTGTCAAAGGTGATTTGTAATAGTTTGTTGTGGTATGTAAATATGATAAAGATAAATTAGCTCTAGGCTACATAACCTATCAATGCATCCAAAAAACTTCTCCATAAGACAAGATCTATATCTCTAAATAAAGTATGAAACCCTAAACTTGATCCTCAAAAAAATGGTAGATAGGTAGATTATTAATATATCTTAATTCATATTCTCTTCTCTTATAAATGATGAAATGGATGGGTTTATTTAGGTAGATCTAACCCTAGTCCTTTCTAAAATTTTAGGCTGACAAGGTCAACCTAGTCAACCTAGTATCATTATTATTAAAAAAATTAGGTCACAAACTAGGTCAGCCAGGGGCCAACCTAGACCCTAATAAATTTTATCAATTAGAATACAAAGTTGATGGGGCTGATAGTGTAATGTAAATCATCAAAAAAAGGTTTTAGGTTAGAGAAGGGCTCATGAATGTGGTGAATGACTAAAGAAGGGTGAAAATAGGAGGCAAAGCTTAGGGGAATGTTTTTACAAGATGGGTGTGTAGATAGCATGTGGTAATAAGGGATAATAATGTCATGAAGCACCAGTGATCTACTCACCCCTTTCTTGATGCACCTCTTAAGGCATGCAATCAAAGAGATTGAGACTCGATGAATTCTTGCAAGATAGAGAACGTTAGTAATTGATAAATTTTGAAAATATTATGTGTATACATCATATATTTTATATATCATCCAAGATCATATTTTAATAATGTACATTGTTAATTAGGGTTAATTATAATTAATTATAGTGTAAACAAATCCCTTAACCTACAATAAACAATGTTAGACTTGGATAAAGAATATAAAATTACAGTAAGGATCTTTACTCAATAAATAGATTTTTTTAAATCAAAAATATATATGCCTTGTAAGAGAGTGTTAAGTTCCTTCAAGTGTGACCCTTGATGTGCTTTTATATAGATATATTTTAAATATTTCTTATTTTTGATATATTGATATGTATGGAAAATATATTAGGAAGTGTTTCATTTTGAAAAATATATTTGTTTGATTTGTGGGAGACAAATCTACACTACTGGACACATGTGTAGTGTAATCTGGTTTTCCTGTCATGAACTTATCATCAAAATATAGGGGCTTATGAAATAATGGTGACAGTAAATTATTTATTAAATAGGGATGAATAGGGATGAAATAAGTAATTTTGAAAGATATTCTTAGTAACTATAATACTTTAAAGTCTTTTATATAGATTATTGTTTATCAAAATTAAGAACTAGCTAAGAAAGTAAAATATGTCAAGGACATACATTGTTATAGCATTTATTGATTAAATTTTAATGTCTATATTTAACCCCTCTTTATTCTATTGATTCTTAAAATTACTAGATTAGAATAAATTAAAACTTGAGTGTGTATACACACTTTGTCTTTGTCATGGAGATGTGTTTGCCCCCTTGTTGAGGCATGTGAAGAAGTGTTGAAAATATGGTAAATTGAGAGTGATCAACTCTTGATTTGAAGAATCAAAAAATATGTTTGATTTGTAAAGATCATATGTTCTAACCCTATTATAATACTCTATAATGCTTAAAGACATGGGAACCAACAAATTGGTTCACTACAGTTAAACTAAAATATTGGGTGTCACTAAGCTCTCATGTGGCTCACTTGTTGAATTGATAAGAAGAGATGGGAACAAATACATGGATCACTAAATTATAGTAAAGATGTGGAGAGCACTAAGCTCAAACATGGTCCACTTTTAAAATATGAATCACAATATTTCAAATAGATCTTGATTTAAATAGTAAATTTTTGAAACTTTGAAAAAGAGAAATGTAAATTTTGTAAAGTAATAGATTGTTCATAAATGCATATCCATTTTTAGTTGGTCATAAAAGAGTGTATATCAATTAAATCTAATTTTAAATATGATAGGCAAAGTAATAGATTAGTCATAAAAGAGTGTGGGCTATGTTTTTCTCTATTTAGTTGCTTCTAAAAAATAATTATCTCTTAAGTAAATTCTTTCAGAGGTATCTCTAGAATCACATAAAATATTATATAAGCATGTCATATGGTGTGATGCACCACTATCTAAAATCCATGCATTCTCATTTAAAGTACATAAAGTAGCATATAAATCAATAATATTTGAATCTTGATCATTACTCTGATTAGGGTTTTGATTCTTCTACTTGTTTTGATTAGTTTTCTCCTCTTTGTTATTTTTGGAAGATTCATTGTTCATTACATCCTTATTTTTATAATAAGTTTCTCTTTTATGACCAAATTTACTACACATATTGTAATTTTCATTAAACTTAGGTATATGATTCTTATTACCAGATTTCTTATTTCCATATTCTATTTTAATAAACTTAGGGTTAGATTTATGGTTTTTATAATTATTAGAAATATTATTTAATGTGAGAAGTGCCTGAGTGGTATTTTATTTAGAGTCAAAATTTGTCATAACTTGATCTTCTTGAATTAGGAGAGCAAACAAAGTGGTAAGATCAAGGATATCTTACTCAGTTTGATAATTAAAATTCAAAATTGAAATGAGATTTCTAAAATTTTCATAAATATTTAATTCAATGATAAAATAAAGCAACTGATCTTGAATCAAATTATATTTACATCCATCTAACTGAGTTTTAATGTTTCTAATTTTATCAAGAAAATTAACAACTTTTTCTTCACCCTTCGTAGGTGTAGTTAGTAATTCAAGGAATAATCATGGATTCAAGGAGTTTCCAAACATCTTTAGTAGACTCTTGATTACCAATGTGGGAAGGAATTCATCCATAACACTCCTCAAGATAATGGACATAGCTTCCTGAGATTTATATTGAGATGTATTGGTAAGCTCAGGAGTTATATGTTTTCCAGAAGAGAATTTTTTAGTCCTAAAGATAATATTTCATAATTTATAAACCATAAATTTAGCTTTAACATAAATTTTCATATATTGTAATTATTTCCATTAATTATTTAAGATTTATCTTTAAAAAAATGAGATGAAGCTATAGCTTCCCTTTAAACAAGATAGTAAACAAATACTAAAAATGATATCCTTTTTAATGTGAATTTAACTTAAATTTGTAAAATAAATTAAATCATAAGTATAAATATATTTAATTACACAATTCAGATGTTAAATAATGCAAAAATTTGAATTCAAAATGCACAAATCTAAGTGTTGAAAGAGTCATACTCAAAATGATCACATAGACACTATTATTAAAAAGGTGTAAAAACAATAATAGAAGGATTCAAAATAAAAAATGGATCACTCCAATCTATTTGGAATGTGTAAAAACCTTAAAATTGATTAGTTACATGGATATGCTTTCCTAGGTTTTGACTAAATTAAATATCGCATGAAGGTCGATAGGTTTGCCTAGGGTTTTGAATGCATGAAACATAACACATAAATTAATATTTAAAATTAAAATTAATTTAAGTTGAAGTTAATTTAAACAAAATTTTAAAAAAAATAAAAAAAATAAATAAAATTAGGGGGGATTTGAATACAAGACCTCCCTCGTGACAAGATTTTAACAAAATGAAAGCTACCAACCCTTCTAAGAGTTTACTCAAGATTTTACATGCACTAATTTATATTTATATGTCTTTATCTAATTTTTCAAAAATATAAATAAATATATTATGTGCATGTAAATAACATAAGTGAAAAAGATATAAAAAAAATAACTTTTAAGTAATTCTTTCTTTTTCCAAAGGTGAGACCCAGGGTTTAAAAAAGAAATTAATACATAATTTATTTTTTAAATACTTTCTCAAAATTATATGAATTTTAAAAAAAATTATTGTATATTCATGGCTATCCTATAGAATTTCAAGAGCTCAGATCTCCTTGTATAAGTCTTGAATTTGTTTTGAAAATTCAGCAACCCTCATATTTTTGTTTGATAAACACAATTGGACATTCAAAATGAAATTTTTGATGAAGAATTCAATATTTTGAATTGTCCAAGCTGAAGTATGGCACCCATGTAAATGTTTGGGAGAGCCTAGAAACTTGTACAGGCACCCAAAAATCTTAAAATTTATTCCAATCTTTTAACTTTTTATTTTTAATAATAGAGTTTAAAAAATTAAATTTTGACTAAACAATCAATTTTTTGAGTTTTTTTAGGCATGGACCATACACCAAGCTAGTGACATCCCAATATTTGAATAAAACTATTTAAATATATCAAATATTGATCTTTAATTCAATATAATTTGTTTCCCAAGCTTCTACACTCCACAAGCTCTGATTTCATGAAAAATTGAAAGATTTCATATATATATATATATATATATATATATATATATATATATATATATATATATATATATATATATATAGGATGAGATCTAGATGTGTAAATGAATAGATAGAGCATATGAGACAAATCATATATATATTTTAAAGCGAAAAAATTTCTAGGAGGTAAAAAACACATGAGTGATATTCAATAATTGAGAAACAATAATCTTAATACAAATTATTTCACCTTCTCACTTCTTCACAAAATGGTCTTCACAAAACTCATAGGTTGAATATGATAAAAATAATTCATATTCAAATATATATGGTAAAACCCTATTTTATAATGAAATTTCAAGGGAGGTGACTATTATAAAAATAATGGGTCCATCCATCCCGATAAAGTCATTTAATTAAATTTTGGTAACTCATTAAATAATTATAATTTTATTATTTATTTTCATGAAGTTTTCACCTCATGTTAATAAATAATATATTATTATTATTTAATAACTTTACCAAAGCTAAGGGTCAATAAGCCCACTTACGATTAAATGCTCTAACATTCTCCCTTAATGCTAAGTGGGGATAAATGTCATAGTCACATTAGAAAGGAATTATACTATGTACAAAATTTAAAGAATTTAAAAACATTTAAAGAATTTAAAAACTTTCATCATGTCAAAAATCACTTTTTGAAACAAAATGAATTATAATCCATAAACTACTCAAAATTAAGTTTAGACTAGCATGATTGTGAGATTATATCTCACTATTTCTCATGAATAATCACTAAGCATATTTAGAACCTTTTATAACATAAATACCTCCATTATAAATTATAATTTTAAATGTATTGGGGTATACACGTAAAACTTTCACATAAAGTTTACTTAAATCACATAACTTTCACACAAAGTTTACAATGTTTTACAAAGAGAAGAAGTATAGAAAAGGAGAAGAAACACATGGTCATCAAGAAGTAGCATTGTCATGCACACTTCTCCTCAATGGCAACTCTGAGAGACCTAGCATTACATGAAATTGACAAAACTTGGTAACACCAAGTGGTTTTATGAAGATATCTACCACTTTTTCATCCATAAGACAAAACTACAGATTAGTATCATCATTAAAGACTTTCTCTTAGATAAAATGCATATGAACTTCAATATGTTTAGTTTTTTGGTGTTGCACTAGATTTTTCATAAGAGTTATACAAATTTGATTATCATAATGAAGGATGGTACTTTTAAAAACATCAAAATGAAGTTATCTCAATAACCTTCATACCCACATGGCTTATTTAGTAGCTTTTATACTCAACTTTTGTAGAAGAAAGAGAGACAGTAGGTTAATTTTTGTTGCTCCAAGTGATAGCACCTACACCAAACTTAAACACATATCTAGAAATAGATTTGTGATCTAAAGTATCATCAGCATGGTTAGCATCATAATAACCATATAAATTAGTATTATCAATGGAAGAATAAAAGAAACCAAAATTAATTTTTCTTTTGATATAATGAGGAATTTGTTTAACTAGTTTTTAATGATCCAAATATGGATACTGCATAAATATAGAAACAACACCAATAGCATATGAAATATTTGACCTAGTAATGGTTACATAAATCAAACTTACAATAAATTGTATATATGAAGTAGAGTTATATTTTTCACATGCAAGTTTAGGATAAAGTTTAATACCAACTTCAATAGGAGTAAAAGAAGATTTACAATCAAGTATATTAAATTAACAAGAATTTTATGTGCATACTAAGATTATGATACAACAATTGAATTTTTATCGTAAAATATAATCATTCTTAAAAAATGATGTAGATTGCCTAAATTAGTCATTTTAAATATTTGACATAGTTTATCGTTATATTTATGAATTAAACTAGTTAGATCACTAGTAATCAACAAATCATCAACATATAATAAAATTAAAATCAAATGACCATTTTCAATTTTAATAAAGAGGTCATTATCTGAATAGCAATTAGAAAAAATTAATTCTTTTGGAAAAAAATTAATTTTAGAATACCAAGCTTGAAGAGCTTGTTTTAAGCCATTCAAGGATTTTTCTAACTTGCATACATAATGTTCTCTGTTAGGATCAGTGAAACCTTTAGGTTGAATCATATATATTTCTTCTAAATCACCATTTAGAAATGCATTTTTGACATCTATTTGGTGGATAGCCCAACTATTTTAAGACTGTGAGAGCAATAAAAAATCTAATAGTACTCATTTTTGTTATAGGAGTAAAGTTTTCAACATAGTTAATCTTGAATATTTGAGTAAATCCAAGAGCAATTAATTTATCTTTAAAATTATCAATTTTATCAATTGAATTATATTTGATCTTATACAGCCACCTACAACTGACAATATACCTTTTGGGTGGAAGGACAAGGTCCTAAGTCTACTTTTTAATTAAGACATTATATTCAGCTTACATAACAACATTTCATCTATCATCTTAAGTGGCTTTCTCAAAAGATTGAGATTCATATTCATATATAGTCATTAATACATGATAAGAATGTTGACTTCTAGTTAATTTATTAAATTTATCAATATTATAAGATTAAATTAGAGATTATTCCCATTTAAGTCTTTTAGATTAAACATGAAACTCAGAGGGTTCCTCAAACTCTAGGTTATCCATAACTAGATCAAATTATTCAAGGGCATCCATTTCATCACAAGGAAAAACATGCGAGTCAAATTCATCAATAAAAGAATATTGAGGAGGATCCACAAAGGACTCACAAAAAAAATTTGAGAATAAGAATATTCCTATTCTCAATGATCTAATGTTTAGAGGGATCATATACTCATAAACCTTTTGTCTTACCTCCATATCCTACAAAAATGTAGAAATAGGAAGTGGGGTCAAGCTTCTTCCTCTTAACTTTAGGGACAAAAATAGAAGTAAGACTACCAAAAATCTTAAGATAAACCACGTTAGGTTTCTTCTTAGTCCACATTTTTAAAGGGGTAAAAAGATACAAGGCTTTGGTAGGGACTCTATTTGAAATATGAACAACAGTGTTCATGGCTTCAGCCCATAAGAACTTAAGAACTTTTATAGATTGTAACATAGTTCTAACCATTTCTATGATGGTACTATTTTTTCTTTTAGCAATACCATTTTACTGAGGAGAATAGGGAGTTGTTATTTCCCTTTAAATACCATAACTAATACAAAAATAATCAAATTATTTACTAATATATTCTTCACTATTATCAGTTCTTAATCTTTTAATAAAAAAATTAGATGTATTTTTAACATAAACTTTAAATTATTTAAACTTAGACAAAATTTTTTTTTTTTTTAATAAAATAAGATCATATCATTCTAGTGTAATCATCAATAAATATAAGAGTATATAATGAATCATTAAGAGATACGCCTTTTAAAGGTCCTACAGCATCACTATGAATTAAATTTAAAGGATGAGAGAAATTCGCATCATGATTCTTGTGAAAAAAGTTAGTATGTTGTTTACCATGTAAACAACCTTCATAAATTTTATGATGAGAGAGGATAGAATAAAGTTCAACAACAAGATTATTCATATGCATATCATGTAAAATTATAAAATTAACATTTCATAATATAGATTCATTCTTATTATGTGATGAAATTAAACATGTAGAAGGAGAGAAGATATATAAACCATTCTTTTGAACACCTTCAACAATCAAGAAATCAGATTGATTTCTAATGGACCAACTATCTTTAAACAATGTTACAATGAAATTATCATTAATAAATTGAGAACAAGATAGCAAATTTTTTTAAAGTTTAGGTACATAGAAAACATCATTAATAACAACATTTTAAAAAATTGTTTTTTCATGTCTAGTTGCTTCTAAAAAAGAATTATTTTTTAAGTAAATTCTTTCAAATATATCTCTAAAATCACATAAAATATCATATAAGTATGTCATATGGTGTGATTCACCACTATCTAAAATCCATTCATTCTCATTTGAAGCATATAAAGTAATAACATTTAAATCTTGATTGTTATTCTAATTAGGGTTTTGATTCTTCTGCTTGTTTTGATTAATTTTCTTTCCTTTGTTATTTTTAGAAGATTGATTGTTAATTTTATCCTTGTTTTTATAACAAGTTTTATTTTTATAACCAAATTTATCATACAGATTGCAATTTTTATTAAACTTAATTGTATGATCCTTATTACCAAATTTCTTATTTCTATATTTATTTTTAACAAAATTAGGATTAAATTTACAGTTTTTAGTATTATCAAAAATATTATTTAATGTGATAAGTATCTGAGTGGTATTTTTTTTAGAATTAAAATTTATCATATCTTGCTCTTCTTGAATTAGAAGAGTAGATAAAATGGTAAAATCAGAGATATCTTGCCAAGTTTGATACTTAGAATTCAAAATTAGAATAAAATTTTTAAACTTTTAATGAATATTTAACTGAATGATAAAATAAAACAATTGATATTGAATCAAATTATAATTACATCCATCTAATTGAGCTTTAATATTTTTAATTTTATTAAGAAAATTAATAACTTTTTCATCACCCTTCGTAAATGTAGTTAGCAATGCAAAGATTAATTTAATGATCTTTGAAAGGTGAGTACCTTCATGCATGGATTCCAAAAGTTTTCAATCATACTAGGAGACCCCTGATTACCAATGTGAAGAAATAATTCATCCTTAACACTCTTTAAGATAATGGACACAGCTTCCTGAGATTTCTATTTGTATTGATAAACTCAGGGGTTACATGTTATCTACAATAGATTTTTTATTCTTAATAAAAATATTTCATAATGTATGGGTCATAAATTTAACTTTAACATGAATTTTTCATATATTTTAATTATTTTCATTAAGCATTTGAGATTTATCTAAGAAAAAATGAGGTAAAACCATAGCTTCTTTTTAAACAAGACAGTAAACAAATGCTTATAATAAAGCTTTTTTTAATGTTAATTTAAATTAAGTTTGTAAAATAAGTTAAATAATAAGTATAAATATATTTAATTACATAAATAATGTAAAAAATTAAATTCAAAATACACAAATCTAAGTGTTGAAAGAGTCACACTCAAAAAGACCACCTAGACATTATTATTAAAAAAAGTGTTAAAATAATAATAGAAGGATTTAACACAAAAAATGGACTACTTCAATGTGTTCAGAACATGTAAAAACTTTAATATTGATTGGATACATGGCTATACTTGCTTAGGTTTTGACTAGATCAAATGTCACATGAAGGCCGATAGATTTACCTAAGGTTTTGAATGCATGAAACATAGCATGCAAACCAAGATTTTAAATTCAATTTAATTTAATTTGAAGTTATTTTGAACAAAATTTTAAAAAAATAAAAATAAATAAATAAAATTAGGAGAGATTTGAACACAAGACCTCCCTTGTGACAAGCTTTTAACAAAATAAAAGCTACCGACCCTTCTAAAAGTTTACTTGAAATTTTTCATCAACTAATTTAAATTTATATATTGTTATCTAATTTTTTAAAAAATAAAAAATATATAAATAAATATATTATGTGCATGTAAATAAAATAAGTGAAAAAGATTTAAAAAATAATTTTTTAGTAATTTTATCTTTTTTCAAAGGTGGGACCTAGAGTTTAAAAAAGAAATTAATAAATAATTTATTTTTTAAATATTTTTTTAAAATTATATGAATTTTTTAAAAAATACCTGTAGAATCATGGTTACCCTATATAATTTAAAAAGCTCAAATCTCCTTATACAAGTCACAAATTTGTTTGAAAATTTAGCAACCCTTTTATTTTTGTTTGATAAACACAATTGGACCTTCAAAATAAATTTTTTGATAAAGAATTCAATATTTTGAATTGTCCAAGCTGAAGTATGGCACCCATGTAAATATTTAAGAGAGATTACATTATTTAATGTGAGAAGTGCCTGAGTGACATTTTCTTTAGAATTAAAATTTGTCATAACTTGCTCTTTTTGAATTAGGAGAGCACAAAGTGGTAAGATCATGGATATCTTACTTAGTTTGATACTTAAAATTCAAAATTGAAATGAAAATTTTAAATTTTTCATGAATATTCATCTGAATTATAAAATAAAGTAACTGATCTTAAATCAAATTATAATTACATCCATCTAACTAAGCTTTAATGTTTTTAATTTTAGCAAGAAAATTAACAAGTTTTTTATCACCTTTCATAGGAGTAGTTAGCAATTCAAGGATTAATTTAATGATCTTTGAAAGGAAAGTACCTTCATGCATGGATTCAAGGAGTTTCCAAACATCACTAGGAGATTCTTGATTACCAATGTGGAGAAGGAATTCATCCTTAACACTCTTCAAGATAATGGACATAGATTCCTAAGATTTTTGTTGAAATGTATTGGTAAGCTCAGGGGTTACATATAATCCAGAATGGACTTTTTCAGTTATAGTGACAATATTTTATAATTTACAAATCATAAATCGAACTTTAACATAAATTTTTTTATATATTATAATTATTTCCGTTAAGCATTTGAGATTCATATAAAGAAAAATGAGGTGAAGCCATAGCTTCCCTTTAAACAAGACGATAAAAAAATACTTAAAATAAAAGTATTTTTAATGTGAATTTAACTTAAATTTATAATATAAGTTAAATCACAAGTATAAATATATTTAATTACACAATTTAGATGTTAAATAATGGAAAAAATTAAATTCAAATTGCATAAATCTAAGTGTCAAAAGAGTCACACTCAAAATGACCACCTAGACACTATTATTAGAAAGATATAAAAAATAAGAGAAAGCTTCAACATAAAAAATGGACCACCTAATGTGTCTAGAACATGTAAAAATTTTAATATTGACTGGTTACATGGCTACGCTTGCCTAGGTTTTAACTAGATCAAATGTCATATGAAGGTCGATAGGTTTACCTAGGGTTTTGATTGCATGAAACATAGCACGTAAAACAAGATTTGAAATTCAAATTAATTTAATTTGAAGTTAATTTGAAAAAAAAATCAAAAAAATAAAAATAAATAAATAAATAAAATTAGGGGGGATTTGAAGACAAGACCTCTCTTGTGACAATCTTTTAACAAAATAAAAGCTACCAACCCTTCTAAAAGTTTACTTGAGATTTTACATGCACTAATTTAAATTTATATATTTTTATCTAATTTTTCAAAAATAAATAAATATATTATGTGCATATGAATAACATAAGTTAAAAAGATATTAAAAAGAAAAAAAAACTTTTTAGTAATTCTTTCTTTTTCCAAAGGTAGGACCCGAGGTTTAAAAAAGAAATTAATAAATAATTTATTTTTTAAATACTTTTTAAAAATTATATGAATTTTTAAAAAAACACATGTAGATTCATCACTTTCTTATATAATTTCAAGAGCTCAGATCTCTTTGTGCAAGTCTTGGATTTATTTAAAAATTTAGCAACCCTCCTATTTTTGTTTGATAAACACAACTAGACCTTCAAAATGAAATTTTTGATGAAGAATTCAATATTTTTAATTATCCAAGCTAAAGTATGGTGCCCATGTAAATGTTTGGGAGAGCCTATAAAATTGTATAGGCACCCAAAAATCTTGAAATATGTTTCAATCTTTTGACTTTTTTTTAATAATGAAAGAATTTAAAATTTTGAATTTTGACTAAAAATTATTTTTTTAAGTTTTTCCAGGCATGGGGCATACACTAGGCTAGTGACCAATATTTGAATAAAACTATTTGAATATATCAACTATTGATATTTAATTCAATATAATTTACTTCCTAAGCTTCTACACTCCACAGGCTTTGATTTCATGAAAGATTTAATAGATACATATATATAACAATACACATGATGAGATCTAAAAGTGTAAATGAATAGGAAAAGCATATGAGACAAATGACATAGAGATTTTAAATTTGAAAAACTTCCAAGGGGTAAAAAATATGAGTGATATTCAATAATTGAGAAACAATAACCCTGATACAAATTCTTTCACCTTCTCACTTCTTCACAGAATGGCCTTCACAAAACTCATAAGTTGAATATGATAAAAATAATTCATATTAAGATGTGTATTCATAATAGGAGTAAAACCTTGTTTTATAGTGAAATTCCAAAGGAGGTGACCATTGTAAAAATAATGAGTCCATCTTTCTTGATAAATTTATTAAATTAAATTTTGATAACTCATTAAATAATTATAATTTTATTATTTATTTTCATAAAGTTTTCACCTCGTGTTAATAAATAATATATTTTTATTATTTAATAACTTTACCAAGGTTAAGGGTCAATAAACCCACTTAGGATTAAATTTTATAACATGTATTGTAGAGAGTTCTAATTTGATCTTTTGAAAACTATTTCAAATCTTGTAACTATCTTTTCACAAGTTTATTTATGCTCAATTAGCTATAAGAGTGGACTACATAAGCATGTTGAATGCCCCCATAATATGAAAATTATAATGTTTTCATATTTTAAATTATCAAATATAAAATGTATTACTTATTAAAGTTTGGAGATAATCCCATTATGATGCCCCCTTTTTGAGATGATTGAAATTGCCTAAAAAGCACTTATCTCAAAAGAAAACATGAGAACATTTGTGTAAGATATAATCATAAAATATTATTTTGTATACTTGAATTGTATTGAAATCTTAGAGATGTAACATTGAAGCATATGAATAACTTATATATTGCATTACATCATGTAATTTAAGTATATCATTAAAGTAGTGTATGAAGTATGTAAATAACTTTGAAGTGTTGAATATATATTGAAGACAGTAATTTTTTGATAAATGAATCATTAAAGCACATAAGTAGTATGATATTTTTATGTATCATAACACCATAGATATATGTAATAGGTACATAGTATTGCATGATAATAATAATGGCACCATATTAACCAATAATGAACATGCAAGAAAATTCACATGATCTCATGTGAGAAAGTCTGGACACATATAAGGCAATGTAAAATGTTTCATAGAGTTATAAAGTTTTCATAAATGTCACACATAAGACCCAAAAGTTGAATACAAGGGACATGTAAATGTCACACAAACATAGAATGCCAAAGGCCACACTTGTGGAATGATGATGGCATACAAGCAAGGTATATTATAAACATACACAAGACTAATGGCCACATTCAACAAGTAAGCACATTGATTCATGTTATGTAATGAAGTAAACATATAGATAAAATGAAGCTATATTTTGATCATATTTATTTATGTGCATGTTACCAAATAACATATTCGTCATGATACATATAAAATATGAATGAAGAATAAGACAGTTATTTTTGTTATTGTTCAAATATGGAAAAAGAGGTTGTAGATATATACAACCTATAAAAGTGTTTGTAGAAAATAATGAATGTCCCAACTGAGTAATGTTTTTGGGTAAAAGGTTATCCCAACATCAAAACCATGTAAAATTATGTATTAGATTTAAATGTTACTAATATATGTATATTTGTTTCATTATGTGATCAAAAATTATGTAAGAGGTCCATGTGACTATGTTAAATTCATAAATGAATATTAAAAATACATAAAGATAGGTGTGCACTAGGAGTAAAGGCACACAATGTGATGTTGTGTGTCTAATGTTACTTTATCCAAATTGACTATAAACATAAATTTATAATCAGGACATCTTCTTTTGAGTTTGATTATTTCTTGGTTTTGTAAGAATACGTCTTGTTTCACACTCAAATACATTGTGAGAAGCATGAAATATGCTATGAACTGAACATGATGATAAATGACATATGAAAATATGTAATCTAGCACCATGAGATTATGCTTATAGATCTTGATTTTAATTTTTTGCAAATATTTTTATTTTTTTACTTTTTAAAATATATGGATGTTTTTTATATTTTTTTATATTTGAAAAGTAGCATATGCATAAGTGAAATTTGAAAAAGCTTTAAAAAATAAGGTAAACTACAAGGTTTTAAAATGGAAGGAGGGGGGATTTTAACAACCCTCAACAAGGTGCTAAATCATAGCATAGAAGAAATAAGTCAAGTGAAATGCCCCCAATGTAGATTCATATGTATTGTAGTAAAGATGGTAATCATGACCATATGAACTCATGTAAAAGTAGATAGATGTAATCATGAAGTGTAGATGTACAACAATGAACAAATGAGTTGACATGAAGATTTTTATTGAAAATTTAGTAAGATAATTATTTTGGGTTATTTGAATTGGATTGAATAAAATAATGGAACAAGTTTGTATGCAATAAGAAATACATCATATCTATAAATCAATCCTAACTCAAAGAAGATAGATCATACCATACACTTTTAATTGAGGATACATTAGATAATTAGGGACATGACTAATATGGGGATCTTTTAGACCTACTTAAGGGATATCTTAACACAATACATAATGTTATGGAGGGTTTCAAATCCTCTTGTCAAACACAATCACATAATAACCCTAACTAGGTCCTATGTTTTATATTCACTAAACTAATAACAAGTAAAGTATAATTTAGTGCTCACCAAAGCTTATGGCACAAAGTAGAGATTAGAAATAATAAAATTAAATATGCATAAAAGACATATACTCACTTCAATGTATATGGAATCCTAATACATGAAAGATAAGTAAAAATGTACATCTATCTACTCTTATAAAAGAGAAACAAAGTTATGAATACTTGCCTTTGAAGATGAACCCACTGAGCCTCAATATCTCCCTTGACCAAGGTGCTTCATAAGAGGTTTTTGTGGTATGTAAGGATGACAAGGATAAATCAGCACTAGGATACACAACCTATCAATGCATCCAAAATACTTTTCCACAAGACAAGATCTATATCTACAAATAAAATATGAAACCCTAAACTTGATTCTCAAGTAGAATGTTGGATAAACATATGCACAATAGCTATTACTTCTTCTCTCCTCTAAATAATGGTGAAATGAACTTATATATATATATGGATTTAACCCTAAGACCTTCTAAATGTTTCAACTGAAGAAGTCAACCTAGTAGTGAATTTGACAATGAAACATGTTGAATAATGAACTAAGTTAGTAATGTAAGATGATGTCAAAAATAATACAGGGTCGACATAGTCGACATAGTTATGTAAACTATCAAGAAGGGGTTTAGGCTAGGAAAAGGGATAATAAAAGTGTAAAATGATTGGAATAGTGTGCAAGAGAGAAGAATAATATTATGGGAATGGTTTTTAAGAGACAAGTGTGTAGATAACAAGTGGTTAAAGGGACAACAATCTTATGAATCACACATAGTCTACCCATCCCTTTCCCGTTATACCCTTTAAGTTATACACTCAAAGAGATCGAGAATCACTAGGTTCTTGAAAGATAAATAACATCAGTACTTGATAAAAATTTAAAAATATTATGTATATACATATGCCCCACATGAAGCTTATCACATGTCATGTAAGTACAACATGAGATGGTGCTTCAGGAAGAGAACATGACGACACATAACATTCACGATAAGTAAAATGTAGTAAGGAAAAAATAAGATAAATGAGAGGATAAAATTGAAAAACACACACCTTTACTTACCTTATTGTTGTAGTAAATAAACAGACTGCAAGAGAATTGAAGGTGTCCAATGTGAAAAACATTAGGCAAACATGTAGAAATTAGTGCAAAAAAAGAATGAAAAAGCATAATTTTTAAAATATAGACATATAACAGTGGAAAATATTCTATATGAAATCACAATTATAGAATATTTTATAATTCTAAAAATGAGTGAGTAGAGACAAAGATATGAGGGATATAGGAAAATTAACAAATTAAGATTGTTAACACAAGGTTAGATCCAAAAAGATTGAGGGAAAATGAATGACAAAATGATGGAAAATTAAATACAAATGATTTTAGAACACATTAAATCAAATTGGAAATCATGGAAAATATAAATGGAAAAAAGGAATGTAGAACATACTAAATCATGTTGGGAAGTAAAAAAAGAGAATGTATACTAAATCACATTAGAAAGCATGTAAAACATAAATGACAAATGAAATATCAATGCAAGAAAACTCTAACATAGATATTTAATGCAAGATGTAAGATAAATATGAAGAAGTCATACATAAAGAGAAACATGTATGAATGCCAAATGTCATATATAAGATAAGTGAAGTCTGCAAGAATCAAACAAGAACATGATAGAGAAATGAAAATAAAAAAGCTCTAAAGGATGAAAACTCAAACTTAGTGCTTTTATAAGATTAAATGTAAGAAAACACCACTTAATGACATGACTAGTATGACAATGAGATGGTGTGGTAATAAATTAGCGTAAGGGTATCTGTGAAGAAGTCTTGTTCCTATCCATGGTCTTATAATATAACTCACAAACTATAAACCAAGAGGCATATTAAGGTAGATATGATTAGATAAAATCTATATCAAATAAGGTTAATGTAAGAAAAATATTATGTAAATAAGGAATGTGAGGTACCACATGGATGATGTGAACATCCTTATCAAGAATAAGACATACTAGGTAAGTGAGAAAGGCTAAGAACTATCAATACTAAGGACTTAGGACATTTTTACTAATAAACATAGAGATTGAGCTAACAAGTGAAGTATATAGATCATCCCATGAAGGATATATGGATGAAAATTAAAATAGACCTACCTTCTCAAAACATGTTCTCCATTCCTTAGGACCCCTTAAAGAGTTGTCAATCAAGTGCGAAGATTGGTTACTTATGTGAGAAAGTAGGTAGCACTAGAAGATTTTTTTATTATCCTTTTCTAATCTAATGTTATACCACACCCCAATAAACCTCAGATCTATTATGAAGACAACTATGAAGTTTGAACTTCAACTAGAAGAAGAAGATTTGCTTTGAATCACATCTTTTAGTGTGATTTGACTTTTAGAAATTTTAATGTTTACTTTTGAATCATTGCATTTTTTTTGTATTTTATGATTTAGTTTTTAACTTTCTTTGGACTTTTCTATTCCTCATCCATATGGATTTGGAAAACCAAACATGGGTACTAAAGATGACAAACACAAGAGAGCTTACACTTGGTTACTAGATAAAAGGACCTAAAGACCAAGGTGTCTAAAGACTCCTAGACTTGCCCATAAGTAAATGTGCAATCTTAAAATTAACCGATGTGAGGCTCAAATTAAAAAAATAAGGGAAATATAGGGATCATGAAATATCCATCTATGTAATGAGTGATACAATGATGAATATGCTTATATCTAATCACACAGAGTTAAAATAATGTTATGAAAGAGAAAGGCTATGCTTATGTTATTCATGTCACTAGCGAAGCCATGCTAACCTAAAATGGATTTATTAAAGTCACTATGAAAAATAGTAGCCATCCCAAAAAGTGATTTAAAGATGTTTTAATGTGGTAATTTATGAGGAAGGCTAGGTCCTATCGATGGTCCTATATTTCAACTCACAAGGTGAACACCATTGAGGTGAATGATAAATAAGAGGGGGAAATAATCATAAGTCACTGAGGCCAAGAATGACATAAAAAGACAAAAATTAAATAGATATATAAGAACCAAAATGAAAACAAATTCCGAATGTAATGTGTAAGAAAACCAAATAATGTAAAGGAAATAATTATGCTTAGTAAAGTGTGACTAAAAGAAGTAAAGTGCAAAAAAATAAAGAAACATGAAACAAAAAATAAAAATAAAGATATATGCTAATGTTTGTATCAAAGATGAGCATGTGAAATATAATTCTATAATTTTTAGAAGGTTTTTTGAAGATGGATTTGTTTATTATTATGCTATATAAAATAAGAGTGGGCATCATAAGATGCCCCAATGGGTAAATGGATGTAGGGATGGGCATCGTAAGATGTCCCAAAGTCTAAAGGGACATGTGGATGGGAATCATAGATAACCCAACTTGTAAGGTGGAGTGAGGTAACATTGAACTATAGAATGATTTTCATTGGGTTGGTAAGTGTATTTGGGATAGGTAAATGTGCCGATTTATTAGACTTTAGGGATGTTGAATGTGACATATGATTTTTAGGAGAGGTATGAAGATGAAAAGGAGGTAAAGGAGGACCATGTATAATATTCTTTAGAGTAGTCATTTAAATTAGGTACTCCTTTAGTTAATGTTACTTAAGAGGTTAAGGTTCAATGGATGAAATGATATATTTAAAGTTGTTCATGTTAGCTATCATGTCCCTATTGGTATAGGAAGAAGGATCAACTATGGTTTGAATAGAATTAGTGGATAAGGTGTAGGTAAGGGATATTTTTTATTATTCATTAGGTAGTTGATGTTGATGTGATTGTGGTTTTTAAGATTGAATTTGAGAATCTTAAAGATAGTGCTTATAACATTGCTTTATGAGAATATCAAGATTTAAATGTGGACCAAATAAGGAATAAAGAAGAAATTGGTGAAGATCATGACAAGACTCATGAGAATGACCTATAGTATCATGCCACCAACAAAATTTATTAGTATTGTACCATTTAGGAGGATGTTTAGAAGGATCAAAGCTCATGGCTTTATAGGGTAGAAATTTCTTCTTAAGTTGTTCTATACTCAAGGGAGGGTGGGTTGGGTTAAAATTGGTTGAATTGGATGCTCCATTTTGATGTTGGGGAGGCTTGGATGAATCAATGTTATGAGAAAATGATTGGAAAGGTGCTTTAATAGTTGTTTGAGATTATTCAAATTGATTCATAAGAAATTCTTATTTTTTTCTTGGTCTAAGGCTTCTTCTAAAGTTTTAGGTGAAAAGATTCAAACTTTGTATTGAAGGGGAACTTTAAGAGAAGTAACAAATAGTTTTAAAAGAGTATCATCATTCATGTTATGGTCCACTTTATGAGTGAGATACTTTCATCATTTAATGAAAGTATAAGTGTATTCATTAAGAAGTTGCTTGGCATTGATGAAATAGCTGAGGTAATTTTTAGGAAGGTCATCATGTTGTAATTCCTTCACTAGAGCATTGACTAAATCATCTAGTTATGAGATGGAATGTCTAGGAATTTGGTTCTACCATTCAAGTGCATCACCAATAAAATGTTTGGCTAAGAGCTTTGTGGTATTAAAGGTTTTAGTTTAGACCTATTCCTTATATATATTTCCAAAAGACTTAAGAAAGATAGTACGGTCTTTAGTCCCATTATATGTGATAGTTAGATAAATGTTTCCAATATCTATGGATGCAATAAATGGGGATAAAGGTTTATTTTGAAGATGTTTAAGCATTTTATTATTCATTGGAGGTTTAGGGATGATATTTCCATTAGAATATCTAAGGGGAGGATAGACAAAATTTTGATTTGGTTGAGACATGATGACTTGAGGTGGTTAACTAGTCATGTGTAATAAATATTTTTGCATTTTCATCATTTGAGAATGATTGGTTATTTATATGATGTTCATTTGTTGAAATATTTGTGCAAGAACTTTGGTTGTGTCAATTTAAAATTTTGAATATGGGTTATTAGTGTCATTAGGAAGAGGATTGTTAGTGTTGGTGGGAGGAGAATTATTTATAGGTGGAGGATTCCCAAAATTGATGTTATTTTTCTTAAGTGTGGTAGAAGAATAAGGAAGTTTGGTAAAACCACCATTCTTGGTAGGAGTGTAAATAGTATTATCATCAAAGTTTTTAGATGATTGAGAATCATCTAGATTATCAATTTGAGTGGTTTCAACCATGTTACTTTGAGAAGTGATCAGGCTTACTGATCTTATTATGGGTGTAACAGGAGGATTTTGAACATTGTTTGTAAGAGGTGGATCATAATGTGAGGTTTCAACATTTGATGTAGATGGGTTGATGAGTTTATGAATTCTAGGTTTAGAAGGTATAAAAGTAGTATAAGGTATATGATTGTCATTTTTTGGCATTTATTTTATAGTATTATCTATATCTACTATATGATATGGGGTAAATTGAGATTGAGAATATTTAAAACCATGTGGTGAAGAGTTTCACCATAAAGTGGTGTCTTCTATGGTGTACATGTGGGTTAGGAGAAAAAAATCCATGTACATTCATAATGGGTTGATACTATCAAGAAATAATTTGATAAGAGGCTTCACGATGCCAAGAAAGAGTGGATATCAAAAATCTAGGAGGAAAAACAAGGACAAAATTGGCCAAAAAGAGGGACAGTGTTAAATGATACTAAGTCAACATAGTCAACCTAGTATGTTAGAGAGATAGTTTTGAGTGATAATAAGTCAACATAGTCAACTTAGTATGCTATGGACATAATTCTTAATGATACTAAGTTGACACAATTGACTTATTATGCTAAGGATGTAGTTTTGAATGATACTAATTTGACACAATTAATTTAGTATGCTTGGGAGATCGGTAAATCAATCTATAAGAGACTGTGTTGATAGAGATGATGGTGTTCTAAAAATAGGAAAAAAAAAACATTATACTTTGAAATTAATAAATGGAAATAAACACACAATAAATTTGGTCAATGAAGATGATCCAATTAAGGCACACAACACAAAATCTTGCAATAATGTTGTCCAATGTAAGTTTTTACAATATAACATATAATTGAGCAAAGAGCAAGCAGTCAACTTGGAAATTAAATGATAACTAAGTGGTCATCATTAATGTTATTAGATTTTAGAGTATTATTTTAAATTTTGATGGAAAGTTGGTTATAATTAATAAATTATAAAGCAATCTATGGATGGTTTTAGGATGTGTAGGCTAAAAGGGATCTATGTTGACAATGGTACTGGCTTAGTATTGGGGCCTACCCCCTCACTTCACACACTATAGTGATAAGGGTGTTAGGTGATTTTATAATATATACCATTAACCATGTGTTTATTCTTGGCCAAAAAACCAAGTTGACTTCCCCCTTGGTGATGAAATCCAAGTAGATAGGCCTTGGGTTGACTATTATTTAAATGCATTTTAAAGATTATGTGATTTGGTAGTGTGTGCATAAAAAATAGAAAATAGTGAAAATAAATAGTATATTAAAAAAAACTAATTAGACTATATGGTCAATTATAAACATGTAAGAAACTAAAAAGTGAAAGTGTGAGCTAATTAGTATCATATAAGTGTTAATTTTAACTTTGAAACATAGTATAGTGTGAGTTCAAATGATATTATATGCAGAGATTATAGAATAAATTTGACAATGTCGCTACTATACTACTAAAGTAAATATATTTTAAAGAACTATGTCAATAGTGTCGACCTAGTCTTCTAGATAGAAGACAAAATAGAGAACTAGGTTGATAGAGTGGACCTAGTCTGTTGTATAAGGGGAAATTTTAAAGACTTCAAACTGTGAAAAATAGAACTATAATGAATAATATAAATGACAAAGAAAGAGAGGAAAGATCCTTGGTGGGTTGAAATATGCTTACAATTTGAAAAAAATTTGTTAAAGTTACTTAAAAGTTCTACCAAGTCAACTGGGTTGACCTAGTTTTGTAAAACCCTACTATTGAATCTTGTAAAAATAACTAAGTCAATAGGGTTAACCTAGTTTGTTATCTGATGTTGACTGTAAGACTAAGTTGATAGGGTTGACCTAGTTTGTTATCTAGAATTTGTCTATAAAAATATGTTGATAGGTTCAACCTATTTTGTTATTTGGAAGTAAATAAGAATACTATGTCAACCTATTCGATCTAGTAATCTATATCTGATGAAGACCTTGATATAAAGAATAGATTCATATTGATGTGACTGCATGTTAAACCTAGGCATATAAGTTAGAACTATACCAACATTATCAACTTAATATCACAAATATGAAAAAATAATAAACAAAATGATAAAATAATGAGAAACATGATAGAAAACCTACAAGGGTTAGATTCACATCAAGTTCATTAGAATGTATGCAATTATAAATGCATCATATCTATAAATTAATCCTAACTTGAAGAAGATAGATCATACCATATAATTTTTATTGGAGATCCATTAGATAATCAAGAGCATGACCAATATGGGGATTCACTAGACCCAATTAAGGGATCTCTTATCATAAAAAACAATGTTAGGGAGGGTTCCAAAGCCTCTAGTCAAGCACAATCACATGATGACCCTAACTAGGTACTATGTTTTATATTCACTAAACTAATAACAATTAAATTAAAGTCTAATCTAGTTCTCACCAAATCTTTTGGCACAAAGTGGGGGTTATAAACAATAAAATTACACATGCATAGAATACATATACTCACATCAATGTATATGGAATCCTAATACATTGAAGATAAGTACAAATGCATATCTATCTACTATTACAAAGGAAAAATAAAGTTAGAAATACTTACCTTTGAAGATGAACCCATCGAGCCTCAGTCTCTCCCTTGGCCAAAGTGCTTTGTAAGAGGTTGTTGTGGTATGTAAAGATGACAAGGATAAATCAGCTCTAGGCTACACAACCTATCAATGCATCCAAAAGACTTATCCACAAGATAGGATCCATATCTCCAAAGAAAATATGAAACCTTAAGCTTGATTCTCAAGTAGAATGGTGAATATTAAAATTAACAATAGCTTCTCTTCTTCTCTCCTCTAAATAATGGCAAAATGAACTTGTATACATAGGTAGATTTCACCCTAAGCCCTTCTAAAAGTTTTATCCAATAGGGTTGACCTAGTTGATGTAGTAGTGAATTTGACAATGAAATATTTTTAATAATGAACTAAGTCAACAATGTAAGTTTATGTCAAAAATAATATAGGGTTGATACATCCAACATAATTATGTAAACTGTCAAGAAGGGAGTTAGGTTAGGGAAAGGGCTAATGAAGGTGGCAAATGACTATAAGAGTGTGCAAGAGAGAAGAAAAAGATTAGGGGAATGGTTTTTAGGAGACAAGTATGTAGATAACAAGTGAAAAAAGGGACAAAAATCCTATGAAGAACTAATGGTCTACCTACTCCTTTATCAGTGTACCATTTAAGGTATACACTCAAAGAGATTGAGAATCGACAGGTTCCTATAAGATAAAAATGTTAGTAATTGATAAAATTTTGAAATATTATGTGTATACAAAGTATCCTAAAATTAAATATAGATCAAATAGATAGAATAAAATTAGATTGGGTGTAAAATAATAATTAACAAAATTAAATATTAAAGAAGCTATGTACAAGTAGATACTAGGCAAGGAAGTTAATCAAGGGTATTAGCCCAACTAGGAGGCTGGGAGGGAATAATAAAATGTTTCCAACTAGTGATATCATATATAGGATGCTCATATGTGTATCCAAATCTTTTATAATAATTTGAAATCCCTTGTGTAATAGAAGAGCCAAGTGTAGAATCTTATGAATCATATGTTGTAAAGTAACCCTCTAAATTACTTCTCATATGTCTATCTAAACTTATATCTTCATTCATGGAAAGAGATGATGTAATAACATGTACCTATGTAGGAATAATCTAAATAAACTATGATGTTATATTAGATAAATACTTTGTGCTATGTACCATTTTCTACATAGGAATAGTTATCTTTCTTTTACTAGCCAAGTGATCATGCTCACATGTAATTGTAGTATGCTCAAAAAATAGATGGATAAATTGAAATATATTCATACTTATAAATAGGTGAATAATCTAAAACATGTCCATTCCCATAAGTAGGTAAAAAATTATGTGGAATAGTTGTATATGCTATTTCATTACCAATTTACTCAATAATTGTTCAACCAATTATTGTGGAGTATGAGTAAGAACCATTGGTTCTATAGGATATTCATATTGAATGCCAAAAATTTTAACCACTTGATTATCATGAATATATGTTAGCCATTTGTGAATTATAAAGGGAACTGCTCTAGTTTTTTGTAACCAAGGTCTCCCTCATAACATATCAAAGACACCAGTGCTTGATAACACTAAGAAAGGAGTGGGTAATACGAGAGGTCCCACTTGTAAAGGTAATATGATATGTACAAGAGTTTATTATATATGACTATCAAATTCTTTCACAACTCTAGATGTATGTTGAATATATTGCTTTGTATAACAAAGATAATGTAGAAGTGTTATGGTACACACATTTTCACTTGATCCATTTTCTATCATAACACTATGGTGGGTTACATGCCAACATATGTTATAATGAATAATATATGTCTATTATAATCATCATAAATAATTTAAAAATCATCAAATGTAATAAATGGGTGTGATGTTAGCTTTCTTTTAATTATACAGATGATTTTATCAAGTGGATCTCCATTTGAATATAGAAGAGGATGATATTTATATGCATAATGTACTTCATAGTTTTTCTTGTTATCTTGTGCATCATTATTAGGAAAAGGCTCTTTATACATTTGCAGCTTTACATTATCATGTTTTTGTGGCCTAGACTCTTCATTAGGTGTACCAATGTCAATAATTTTATCATAAATGAGATCTTTAATTTTTTGTTTGAGCTTCATACATTTATTATTAAAATGTCTGACATATCTATAAATGCATTTCCATCAAAGCTTCTATATTGAGGTTTAGATATATCTATTTCTAATGGTCGAGTAAGTCTAATAAGATGGCATTCAAGGAGATTTTGTAGTATCACATGAGGAGGTGAAGTTAGGCTTGAGAATTTCCTCCTTGGTGGAGCTTGTAGTTGAAGCTTTTGCGGTGGTTTTGATATAGAATTAACTATAAATTTTGCCTTGATTTCATTAATTCTTATCTTATAATTAGTTTTGCCTTGAACTTGATAGTTTAATTAGAATGAGAATTGGAGCTATATTTGATCTTATTTAATGTAATTTATTTTATCTCATGTTCTTTAACTATATGGCATAGTTCATCAAAGGATTTGAACTTATCAAAAATGATAGGCTCTTGGAGAGCAGTAGGCAAGGTTTGAGTAAAAATATATTGAATATCATTATCATCCATTTGATTTGTCACTTTTGATAACATGGTCATGTATCTTACAATATGTTCACTAATTATCTCATTTGGACCTTGTTTGAGCTTTGAAATTTGAGTATAAGACAATTTATCAAAAATATTTATAGAAAAAGTGCCAAACCCCAATTTTCCAAAGGATTGAAAGCTATAATTAACTGGAGAAGAAGATCATAAAACCATATAAGAACATAATCCTTGGAACTTTATGGAAATATTTTGGTTAAATTTTTGACATTATTTGCATAATTTCTACAAGCTGCATGGGAGGCATATAAATGTTATTTATGATCAACTTTACCTTCATAAAGAGGAAGCTTTGGAGCCACAAAGCTAGATATAATAGGATAAGATGTAATTTGAGGAGCTAAATGGTTATGTAATAAGGTAAAAAAATATAAGGAAGGGCTACCATGAGAAATGGTTTGCTAAATTTTAGCTAGCTTGGCTTGAAAACTAAAAAGGTCTTGCTCAAGAGAAGCATTGGTTATGGTAATATGAGTGGTGTAGGTATCATGAGTAGGCATAGACATGGATAACTGAGGGAAAGTAAGATATGTTCCTAAATCAATATATAAATGGTTACAAGTGATGAAGGGTGTAGAAATAGGGATAAATCCAATGGTAAAAGTAACATTAAAAGTACTAGCAGAAGATGATTCCTTAAGTTCAGTTTGAGAAACATATATAAATGAATCAATATGTTTTTAATGTGCATGAGCATAATCAGAATATCAACATGATTGTCTTGGGTATTAGATTCATAAACAAGCATAATCCTAAATCTCAACTTGATTGTCTCAAATATTAGATTCAAAAATAAGGACCATGTATGCCCATCAAGAGGATGAGGGGTTGGCACTAAAACATCATGTGAAGATAAATTCATAACATAGGCCTCCTCTTGTTCCTAAGTAATTGAAGACTTAACAAAACCTATATGATCAATATAATGATAGGATAATGTAGAACAATCATTTGGATTAAGAAAAAGAGGTAAATCATGAGAGATAGATTCTTTCATTACTTGAGATTTAACCCATGAAAAGAAATAATGAATAACTTCTTGAAAATTAATGTAAGTTGCTACAAGGAACTGCATGGTGCTATGTAATATATAAGAGATGCATGTGTATACTAAACCCATGATGAATACAAAAATGAAATAAGCAAATTTAATAGCTGTGAAGATAATGCAAACAAAAATAAAGGATAAAGGGTGATCTAAGCAAGGGTTTAAATGATTTGTAAGATCTTAGATATAATTTTTCATTTATTAATTAGTGATAGGATAATGTTTCAAAGTAAAAACTACAAAGGTATAACCATGCCTCTAGCCCACTAACCTCAATAAGGTAAATTGAGAGTAACTTCCATGGGTGATATGCTCCTCTCAAGTGTTTCACAAATCAAACAGTTTAAAAAGGCTTATTATTTGTGTAAACAAGGGGATCCTAAGAATTTAAGATATACCATGAAGTATGTGGAAACTAAAGTTTGTATTTATTGTTGTATTATAGCTATGAGTATTTGATTAAAACCCCCTCATACCATGATATATGTAAATAAAACACCATCTATCCCTTCACAATAATCACTATATAGTTTTAAAACTATCTAAACATAGTTTTTAAAATAAATAAATGTAAATAAAAACATATTAAAATAAATGTGAAATATTTTTGAATAGGAAACAAAAAATTTCAACTCAAAGTCAAATAAAAGAGCCTCTATGTCGATATCTATCTAAGGTGACAAAATAATATTTTTTAGTGTTGGATTACTCCAAATTAAAAAAAAAAAATGAGTTATTATATTATAGATAGTATCCAAGTTTTAGGATTGTACTTTTAGTATCAATAATTTATAAAATTAAACTAAAACCCTAAGCCAAAAATCAACAAGCAACAAACATTATTCTAACTATAGAGGGTTCACCAAAATGTTTACATTATAGTTAATTATAAATTATAATTAACTCTAATTGAAAATTTAAAATATTTAAATATGATCTATGATGATATATAAAACATAATATAGTAAAATACAAAGATCTAAAGAATTAACAGAATTTGTAACTTTGCTAAAAATAGAAACTAGGGTTAAGGTTAGATAATTATCCTTACAATTGATTTATTTTAGAATATATTAAATTTTTGTGTAATTTGACTATTTGAAAAGAGATATAATTACATATGTATTAAAAAATATTGGTTCATCATCTTTTAGGAAAAGTTCACAAAAAATAGATAGGAATGCAGTACACTATTGTATGCTTATTGTGATTTTGTCCTGTCAGACTATGCATTAGATCTAAAAATCTAAGTTTATTCATCTATATTTGTATAAAACCTATTTTTATGTGTATATTGATAAATATTTGATGTGTTAATGACTAATTTATCTTTATAAAACCCCTTGTTGGCTAAGTGTTTCCTACATATCCCAAAGGGCCTCATACCAATGTAGTTATCCCTTTAGGAAAGATCATATGAATGTAATTAGAAAATTTGATTATAATTATTGATAAGGTATACCCTAAACCTATAATAAACATTATATACTTTTATAAATACTATAAAATTATATTAAAATTACAATATGGATCTTTACTTATAAAATAGATGTTTTTTAAATTAGAAAGATAGATTCCTTGTAAGATAGTGATAGGCTCTTTCAAGTGTGACCCTCAATGTGTTTTTATATAGATATATTTTTAATTTTTATTATAAATAATAAATTTATATGTGTGATAAATCCATTAGTAATCATGTTTTTTTTAAATATATCCATTAGAACATGGGAGGAAAGTCTACACTACTGGACAAGTGTGTAGTGTGCTCTTGTCTACTTAATGCAGACTTGTCCTAAAAGGATAGATGTTTCTAAAACAAAAGTGATAATAAAGTATGTATTGAATAGGGATGAATAGGGATGAAATGGATAATTTTGGAAGATATTCTTAGTAATTATAATACTTTTAAGGATTTCATAGAGATTGATGGTTATCAGAATGGTGAATTGGTCAAGCATGACAAAGATGTCAAGGACTATTTAACCTTAAATTAAAATAGGTCAATATAGTATAGGGTAAATAATATATAAATTAATAAGCATAAGGGTGATAAATATATCTATAACATGCCAATTAATTATAAACTTAGATTAAAAATAATCTAAATTTAAAGGTTGAGATATGTTAAAAATAGTAAGTATAACTTTTGATTGATATAGCAGTGAAATTAAAATAGAAGTACTTAGCTAGTTTACTATGCACATGTGGATCTAATATGGAATAAGATATAAATACACTAGATCAATGCCCTAGATCAGTCATTAGATTCTATAAATTTAACCTTTGTAGCCTCAAACACTTGCATCAACTTTGGGTAGTTACATCAATGCTTTTATCTGACTTGGACATAGGTGTCTAGTATAGAATACCTATTAGATATAAAAGTGACCATATAGGATATCTTGGGTCCTATGTTGCCTTCACTCTAGTGTGATCAAATATAGATCATGAACTATCAATCTTTATCAAATAATAAAAACCTAGTTCTTTATCTTCATAGTGGTTATGGGAAAAATGAGTTAGTGGGCTCATGGTGTCAAGATAATAATAAAAACCCTCTATCAATGGGTATTGCCTACATAGTCACTACTCTAAAGATGTCCTTAGACTAATGTATTTCTCCCCTACATGTTATCTTGTGTGTGTATAAGGATAAAATTTATGGAAAGAAAGTACAATAGTGACCTAGCTTGTAACTTGGAAAATATGCTCCTTTAGTAATTCAGACATGTATATGCTATGCCCATAACCTATAGTGAATACAAGGATAGGTGTGGCCAACTTGTGGATTACATGCCTTCATATTATCTTTTTATGTTTCTCTATGTTCTTAGTATGGTCAGCCTATGAAATAACCTTGGCTAAGTAGAGTATATATAATAGGTAGTGGTTAGTCTTTTATCAACATATTGTGAATTCTATTTGTATTGCATTGTTGTGGAGGTTACCCCCTCAAAGTGGCTCAGTCATAATGCTCAAGTATTCTACTCTTTTACCAATTGTTTCTATGGATCTATTTATTTTTCTCTTAATTATATGACATGTAATTCTATTGTTGTGAATCATCTAAGTAATTTCAAAACAAGTGGTATTAGAGCTTCGATTTGGGTAAGTTTTTGTGATGCAATTTTTTTCAAGTCTGGCATCCTAAGCACTAGAAGGCTAAAAAACATAACTTATGATCTAGGAGGAATTGAATTTTTTCAACACCATAGTTTTATTCATAAGGTTTTTATTCAGTAGGTTTTTTTCATCTACATCAGACTCCTTGTTCACAAAAGGTTGTCATGGCTTCTTTGTATCAAGAACCTAAGGAGTTTATTTGGTATCATTGGTTATGTGATAAAAAAATAAGGGCCACTTGGTTTCTTGGTCTGTATTTTTTAAAAAACTATAACTCCACCATCACAATAATGTCTCAAAAAACTACGTATATCCAACTAGCCAAGTTGAACCAAACTAGGATGGTAAAATATTACATTCATAAATGTTATAATATAACCTTACATGTGGTAGGCATCACTAATAAAAATTTGATTGACCTATTTTTGGGTGGCCTCAAAGATAACATCCAATTTGAGGTTCATATGTTTCATCCCATTAATGTATTTGAACCCATACTAAGGGCACATTTGGCTAAGGAAAAAGAATTAATCAAAGAACGCACCTTCTTAGCATCATCATTTCCATAGCCTACTAGATTGAAACCTCAACAAATTGAATAAAAGTGCACAAAAGGTTTGTGTTTTCGATGTAATAACAAATGGATAAAATGACAACGATGTGTTGAGAATAAGTTATTTTACATGGAAGGTGCCAATGAGGAGGAAGAAGATAATGAGGCTTTAGGGGAAGTTTGGAAGAACCTAAGGATGAATCTAAAGATTTTCAACCTATTATTTCTTGTCATGTACTTTTAGGCATTAATACTCCTCAAACTCTTAAAGTGGTGGGTTTCTTAAAAAAATAGAAGGTTATTTTGTTAATTGACTCTAGGAGTACACATAACTTTATCAATAATAAGTTGGCTACTCATTTAAACTATTTAATTTGCCCATCTCCAAAATTTTAGGTCATTATTGAAGATGTTGGTACATTCAACTATTCTATAAAATGACATATCATTAATATTGCATGGGATACTACTTTCTATATTCCCTTATGTTTTCTATTCCCATGGGAGGCACTAACATTTTGTGGGAGTGTAGTGGCTCACCACTTTGGGAACTATTGAGATGAATTTACATGAACTATTTATGAGGTTCCATTCAAAAGTCAAGACCTTTGAATTCTATGGATTCCAATCTAAGTCTCCACAAATAGCTAGTTCACATCAAATGATGAAGATTATCATAAAAGGTGTAGAAGGATTTATGACATACTTATTTTCCATAAAGGTTCAACCAACCAAGTAGTCTACACATCTTGATTTGTAAAAGGTATTGGATGACTATTTTTTAATTTTTAGTGACATGCTAAAAGTACTTCCTCCAAGTCATGCACATAATCATTTCATCAAGATCATTCTAGGAAGTACCCCACCCAACATCAGACCCCGCAAGTATCCCTATGCCCAAAAGAGTGAAATTAAAAAGATAATATAAGAGTTATTGGAGTTAAGAATCATTTGATAGAGTGAATAAAAATATTCCTCTTCAATGGTCATGGTGTAGAAGAAGGATAAAAGTTGGAGGATGTACCCAGACTATAGAGAACTCAATAAGTATAATGTTTTAATTTTTTTGGGAATATTAGAGTCTTATTCCTAATGTAGTTAAGGGTCTAGGTTGACTAAATTAGTAAATAATATTTCAATAATTTAACTACTAATTTTTATAATTTATTTATATTTTTAACATTTATATAAATAGTAATAACTATGAAGAAAATAAGACTTAGCTTAAAATGAATTGAAATGGTTGTTACAGGGTCTAACATTAGTTGTGTAGGACTGGGACAATGTCACAAATTAGGATCTAGATTTCATTTTATGAAAGGATAGATTCACCAAAATAGGACACCCTAGAGTCTAGAATTATTATCTTTTTCTACTACTATTATCCAAACTACTTATAGATACTTGAGTTTTCTAGGTTTTATTCACTATCCCTGTGTGATCCTGCTTGAGAAATCTCAACTATTGAAAGTCTACAGAAATCCTTATAGAGTTGATTTAATCTTCAAACCCTAGGCTTCATTATGATTTATAAAAATTGAGAAAGAGAGGGGATTAGTGTGTATAATATGCATTAAATATGTATCCACACCCCTTATGTGGACATGTTACCTACATACCAATACTCTGAATAGGGATCAAGCCATATGTAGTTCTTCCACTTAATGTGCTTTATACAATAGTGTAATATAGATGTGAAAATGATAAATTGGGTGTGTTTGAGGTGGCTAGAGACTAGTGTGAGGATTTGGATATGCTTTTAGAAGTATTGGATGTTGTATGTAGAGAATAGGGAAATTTTCCTTAGCAATTTTGCTTGTATTCTTGTTTGCTTTGTAATATTTTCCAACCTCCTTATAAATGAACTTTGAATGGACTTTTATAGAGGCCTATTGGTTAGGGGTCAAATATATTCATGCTAGGCCAATAAGATGAAGGATAAGAAATAGAAGGAAATAAGAATTGGATCTCAAAATGCAATTAGATAGGAGCATCAAAATATGACACCTTAGGGTCTAGTGATATAGTCCAAGTTAGGTACTCCTGTCTTACAGGTGCAAGACCTAGAAGGATAGGATTGGCTTGGGAAATTATACTTGGTTGAGTTAAAATGATCATTTGTAAATCTTAGGATGACTAGGAATAAGTAAAAAGGTTTCTAAAAGGGTTATGAAACCATACAAGAAAGACCTATGGGTTGGGTGCCACAAGCCACACTCAAGCTACCAATTTTGACATTTTATATGACTATATTTGCCTCCCCTTTGTTTTAGTGATATAGAAAATAAAATAATAAGACAAAGGAAAATTATAAAGTGTACCTAAACTTACCTACAAGGGTGAATCTCATGAAGTTATGTGATGTTGGGTGTGCATAGAGATAACATGTTATAAAGTGTAAATATGCAGGAGAAAAACAAAGAGTAAATCAATTCTTACTAGACATGTTATGTCTAAATTAAAATTGTACAAAAGTTGGGTAAAATAAAGGAACAAATAGATCTCACTAGGTACATGAACTAATACAAAATGTATTGTGATGCTGAGTGATGTTGAGTGATGTTGGGTATGTGTTGAATAATGTTGTACCAAGAGTAATATTGTGAATGGAGTTGAGTGCTTAATTTCTTAAGAGTGACTCAATAATTCAAAGGTTATCCCTTTGGATCTATCATCATCCACTAAATTATTCTACGTGATCATGCATGCATTAATTGATGTTTAAACTATGTGTTTAATCTTTCTGAGTAGGTGGCTCAATAATACAAAGGCTAACTAGTCCTTTGGCTCCATCATTTCCTTATGAGGTGAAGCTATGAACTAAAACTATTATGAAATATGTGTCATATGAGATTGCTCCTAAAGCTAATTAATTTTTTATAATCTAACAATGTGGCATGGATAGCTGAATGTGTACTAGAAACTAGGCCACTCTTAGCCACTCAAAAAAGGTGGAGATTAGGCTTGTATGAAATCCACTCTAAAAATGGGAAATAGGTTTATGTGGAAGATACTCAAGAAAGATGCCAACCATATATAGATGGAATAAGTCATGCAACTACTGAGATTGCCTAGGTAATGTAATAAATTTGAAAAGAAGAAGTCAAATGTACCACACACATTACCTCAAATCACTAGTGTTTGTAACATGGATTCTAATCTAGAAGTTATACCAACTACCATATCTGAAAATAGAAGTGATAGCCATCATTCCATGATTAATGCCCCTTATATTTGGATTCTTTGAGAAAAATTGTATTAAAAATATTGATTTTGAACTAAACTATTGTTGACAAAACTGTGACTAGTCTTACTTTTTGTCTATTTTTGGAAAATCTAGTTTTTTTTGTTATTTGGACAAGAGTACCAAAATAGGACACTCTACTATCTAGTGTTTTAGTCAAAACTTGGATCTTTTATCTTGTGTTGATTCTAAATATTATTCTATAATTTTCACTTTTTATCTAGTCTATTTACCTAGTTTGAAGTTTGAATACTATTCTAGTTTTTTCAAAGCTAATTTTTTAACCGATAAGAACTCTAATCTTTGTGATAAAACCCATGTTTGTTTCCCCCTCTTCTGAGGGTAGGAAATAATACCCTACAATTACTACCCTTAGAAAAAATATCCCTACAAGTGTGTTATGCTATTAAAATATATGATATAACAATGATAATTGAAAAGATGTCTGATGATATAACATAGTTTGTAAAGGAGATTGTTAGATCAATAGGGGTATGCCTAAATAGATATAACAATGTAATAGCATGTGCAATGTACTAAATTGGAACTAGAAATTTTAGTTATTAGTTTTCAAGGAGGGATGGAGCATGATGTCCATCATGTCATCCAATAAAGCAAGATAATGCATGATGTGGATCATGGCATTGCAAATAGTTGAGAAGAAATCATGAAAAAAGCATGCAAGGCAAGAAAGAATAAGTAAATAAGGGACATGGGCACATGTTACTCAAACTAAAAATCAAGCATATAAGGCATGTTCAAATTCCACATACACATACAAATAAAATAAGCAAGTTTGGCATAAGGGCCACAATCACATAGAAGAGTATAGGAAAAAGACACTAGAAATTATCCTAAGATACACACAAGAATAGAAGCAAAGGATATTGACAAATATTCTAAGGCACATGCAAGAGACAAAAAAAGAATTAATAAATGTAATCACATCTAACTAGGGAAAGTAAGGAAGGAAAGTATGTAAATACTAGAAATGCAATCGCATTTAACTAATCAAAGCAAGAAGTGAAAGTATGTAAGACATGTAGTACAAGACTAGGTATTTGCTAAAAAATACACAAGTGTTATATACTAGTGTTGATAGAGTAATATGTGTAAGCTAGTAAGTAATGTAAATCAACATGATAATGAGAATGTGTGGTGTAGGAATGACATTATAAATAAATAGTGTAGTTATGTAGAAGATGACCTTAGTGGGTAGATATATCAATGTATGTCTTGAATATAAAAGTAGGATGCCCCCTTAATGGGTAGAGTGAAGCAATCAAGGATCTAGATTCTACTGCACACACTCAAAGAAGATCAAGTGAAGCATGGTAATGTAGATAAATCAATAAACAATAGCATAGAACATCAAAATGTAAGTCTAGCATGGTATTAGAAATGTTTTTGTGTTTTTAAATTATTTGAATGTTTTTATATTTTAAATTTTATGAATGTTTTTAGATTTTTGATATATTTGAATGTCTTTAGATTTTTGATATATTTGAATGTGTTTGGATTTTTGGAATAAGCTATGTACAATCAATCATAAGGAGACTATGTACGAGAAATACTAAGAAACTATATACATGTAAGCAAAAAGAAACTATGTACAAGTAAGCTATAAAATTATGATACTAATCGATGAGTCTCATAAGAGACTCCCTATCATGGTGTCATGTATCAAACAAAGGAATTATTTATGATTTTGAAGCACAAGGGAATGTCTATGAATATGATTCTAAATATTTGGATTCATTATCGCTATCTTGGAAATCATAATAACTTGTATTATTCCACTCATCATTATCATCTTGATTTTGAACCAATGGAATGCTAGTGTTAACTTTTGTTGTATTTAGATCTTTTCTTTTGATAAATTGTGTCTGTGAATGATTTGCCTTAGGACATTCAATAAATCCCAAACCTTGGTGACAAACATTATCGGTTTATAGAATAGAAGTAGTGATGCCTTGAGCCTACTTGCCAAACCCTTGACCTTGAAAATTAAATTATTGAAGATATTTTTGACCAAACCCATAATACTTTGAAATTTGAGCCTCATTTTGGAGAGATAGATTTGCATCTTTTCATGCTTTACCTATACTTGTGGTACTATTTCTTGCTCTAATTTTTCTTTTTGATCCTTTTGTTTTTATGAGTTATGCTTTGGTAACCATTTTTGTATTGTTTTTGAATTTGACCTTTTATGAATGTGTTCCTATGTCACTATGATTGCTTGACTGATTTACCTTGTATAGGGTCTTTATTAGAAATTATTTGTTGTATATGTTTTTTAATGCCAAACATGAATATGTGTGATGCCCATGCATTCTATGATATTCAAAATAATATCTAGAACTTTGCACTAGATTTAGAGGATGTAGTTTGATCAATTTAGATTTAATTATTTTCCTTAGTACCTCACTTGAACTCTTGTTTGATCTTTGAATGATTTTTAAATCACTATTTGTATACTTTGTTGTGATTTATTATTTTGATATGTAACATTGCTTGCAACCAGCTGATTAAATGAAGGTGCATATACATGATTGACAATAGGGTACCTTTGAGGCTTTTGTATTATAATCTGATTTTCCAATGTTGTGATCTTTTCATGTAATAGTTGATTCTACATTTGTAAATATAAAATTAACTTGATCATACTGGTGATTTGATCCCTTAAAGTCTCATAAGTATAAACCCTAGTTTCTTCTGACTGAACATGTAAGCATATATGTTAAAGAGGATTTTAAGAAGATATAGGCTAAATGTATACATTAAGAATAATAGTATAGGCTACCTCACCTTTTGGAGGGGTGATAGGATGGACCTGGTTAGAGGGAAAGTAGTTATCACCCTCTTGGGGGATAGGAGGAGAAGGAAATTCTTTCCTATTCATAAGATATGACATTGAAACTTGACAGGTGGTTGTTAGCTTATACAGTGGATCCTCTAAGTATGTAAGTATTTTATTCTTGATTTAATTACACATAATAGAGAGAAAGAATGTTAAATAAGTAATTATATCTATAAGTTATATAGTAATATGATTATAAAGAATATTCCACATGAGAGATAACAAACAAGGGATAAAGAGCATGGAATTTTGCATTAATACATAAAAAACTTTGACTTGTAACATAGCATTTCTAACATGATTAGCAAAATAGAGCTAGAAATTATTCTGCATGAGAGAAAGAGAGAGAATATGTAAAATAAATATTGAAATTGTGTACATTTTTAGCAATAAATTTTATAATATCATCCCTTATTATAGGAAGTAAACATGAAATGGAAAGAATGAAGCTTTGCATTAACATACACTAAACTTTATCAGTCATATACATAATGAGATTGAGTATGGACTCATTATTTGAAAGAAATATTATGAAATGAGTGAAATCCATTTTTTATTTTTATGTGAAATCTGATTTGGATGTAAGTTGATATCTCAAGAGCATGGGACCTAGTATATTCAACTAGGGTTTGAAAGAAAATGATTTTCAAAATTACTATTGTAAATTTTTAAAATTAAATATAAAATTCTACTTTAAATATATAGGGAAAAATTAGATAAATACTAGAAAAATACCAGGACCTAGTATAGGCAACTAGGGTTTAAAAGAAATTATTTTTAAAATTACTAAAGTAAATTTAAAAATTAAATGTGAATTTTTTATTTAAATATGTAGGAAAAATCAGAGAAACATTGGAAAAATACTAGGACCTAGTATAGGCAACTAGGGTTTGAAATAAAATATTTTTAAAATTATTAAGGTAAATTTAAAAATTAAATGTAAATTTTTTATTTAAATATGTAGGAAAAATCAGAAAAAATATTTCTAAAATGAGCAAGAAATTTTCCCTAGGGTCTCTAGGGTTTTTGTGCATAAAATGACCAAGTAAATTCAACTAGGGTATAGATTAAATGATTTTTAAAATTACTAAGTTAAATTTAAAAATTAAATGTGAATTTATGATTTAAAATATGCAATAAAAATCACAAAATTATTGGAAAATCAGCAATAAATTTACCCTAGGTTTTTTAGGGTTTTTATGTGCAAATGAAGTAAGTCATGTTCACCAAATGATTTAATTTTTTTGGAAATGTTGGAGTCTTATTCCTAATTTAGTTAAGGGATTGTGTTGACTAAATCAATAAATAATATTTTTATAATTTAACTACTAATTTTTAGAATTTATTTATATTTTTAACCTTTCTATAAATAATAATAAATATGGAAAAAATAAGACTTGGCTTAAAATGAATTGAAATGGTTGTTTCAAGATATGATATTAGATGTACAGGACTAAGATAGTGTCACAAATCATGATATAGATTTCATTTTGTGAAATAATAGAAGCACAAAAATAGGACACCCAAGAGTCTAGTGTTATTATCCTCTTCTACCACTATTGTCCAAATTACTTGCAAAGAGTAGAGTTTTCTAGGTTTTGTTCATTGTCCTTGTGTGAGCCTACCTATGAGATCTTGATTATTGAAATTATATGGAACTCCTTATAGAGATAATTTAATATTCAAACACTAAGCTTCATTGAGTTTGATAAAACTTGAGAAAGAGGGGGGGTTAATGTGTGTAAGATGCACTAAACATGTATCTACACCCCTTGTGTGGCATGCTACCTACATCACAATACTCTAAAAATGGATCAAGCCATATGTAATTCTCTCATTTAATATGTTTTATGCAATAATATAATGTAAATCCAAAAATGCTAAACTAGGTGTGTTTGAGATGGCTAGGGACTGGTGTGAGGATTTGGATATGCTTATAGTTGTATTGGATGTTTGTATGCAAAGAATATGGAAATTTACCTCAATGATTTTTATTATATTATTACTTTCTTTCTAATATTTAACAACCTTCTTCTAAATGAACTTTTAATTGGATTTTATAGAGATCTATTAGTCATCAGTCAAATGTATTTGAGCTAGGCTGACAAGATGAAGGATAGGAACCAGAAGTAAATAACCATTAGAGCTCAAAATGAAATTGGATAGGAGAATTGAAATAGGACACCCTAGGGTTCAGAACTATAGTTTTAGTTGGGTGCTCCTATCCTACAGGTGTGAGACCTAGGGGGATAAAATTAGCTTGGGAAATGATACCTAGTTGAGTTGGAATGACCATTTGGAAAGCTTAGGATGACTGATAATAAGAAAAAAATTGTTTATAAGGGTCATAAGAACATGAAAGAAAGACCTATGGGTTAGGTGTCACAAACCACACTCAAGCTACCAATTTTGACATTTTATATGACTACATATACCATCAAAGATAAGTTTAATATTCTAATAATTGATTATTTTCTAGATGAATTGCATGGTGTTTTTTATTTTACCATGCTAGACCTTCATTCTAGGTATAATTAGATTCGCATTCGAAATGGGGAGATAACTAAAACAACTTTTAAAACTCATGAAGGCCATTATAAATTTATGGCCATGCCTTTCATACACACAAATGCACCATATACATTTTAGAATTGATGAATATTATTTTTAGGCCATTTTTGTGAAAGTTTATATTGGTGTTTTTTATGATATCCTCATCTATAGCAAAAATTGGGTATACCATTTGAAACATGTGAAACAGGTACTTTCATTTCTGGAACAACATTAGCTTTATGAAAAACCTTCTAAATGTGATTTTTGTGTCCAAGAAGTGGATTAATTGGGTCATATTATTTCACATGAAGGAGTGAAATCTGATCCTAAAAACACCTAAGTGATGATGGAGTAGCAGGTTCCCAAGACCCTCAAGAACCTTCAAGGATTTTTGGGGCTAATTGGTTATTATCGTAGGTTTATCAAAAATTATGGTACCATTACAACCCCACTCACATATTTATTCAATAAATACTCCTTCCAATGGAATAATTTAGCTATCAAGATAATTTAATAATTGAAAATGTATATGTGCATAACTTTAGTTTTGGCTACTCCTAATTTCTTAAAAACTTTTGTTGTGGAGTGTGGCACATCAGGATATGGTATGTGGGTTGTACTCATAAAAATAGGTAGACCACTGACATTTTAAAGTCATAAAATAAGGGAAAAAATAGGCTCAAACAAATATATGAGAAAGAGATGATGGATATTTTGTATATATTAAAATAATGGAGACCTTATTTGATGGGTCGTCACTTTTAGGTAAAGACTGGTCATGATAGCCTCAAATAGTTTTTGGAGAAATGATTATCATATGAAGAAAAATAGAAATGGGTGACTAAAATTTTAGGATATGATTTTGAAATAGTTATAAGAAAATAAAAGAGAATGTGTTGGTATATGTCTTCTCCCAATGGGATGAATTAGTTGAGGCATTGTTATGCACCATGACCATGTGGCAGACAAATTGGCTAGAGTAAGCAAAATCTGAATGGGAGATTGATAGTGATACAAAAGATTTGATTCAAAATATTTAGTATGATTATGCTAAATATAAAAAAATTATAGGGAATGAGAACACATTATGGTATAAATATAGATCATATCTCTGTAAGCATTATCTCCTCAAACATAAAATTCTTAAGGGACTTCATGCCTCTCCACTTGGAGGTCATTCTAAATTTTTTTAAACATATCATAGAATCAAGAAGGATTTCTTTTGGGAAGGACTCAAGGGGGTTATCTAGAAACATGTGGCTAAATTCATGGTATGTTAACAAAACAAAGGTGAAACCATTAATACCCTAGGTCTTTTGCATCCTTTATCCATCCCTAGATAGCATTGGGATGAGGTTTCCATGGATTTAATTATGGGGTTACCATAGTTTGAGGGTGAAAATGTTATCATGGTAATTTTGGATTGACTCATCGAGTATGCTCATTTTTGTTCCTTATTATATCAATTTGTTGTAATTATAATAGCTTTTACTTTTATCAATATAGTTTAGAAATTACATGGTACTCTACAGATCATTGTAAGTGATCGAGATCCCATATTTACAAGTAATTTTTGGACTAAATTATTTTCATGTGTTGGGTACCTAGTTGGATCATATCTCATCCTATCATCCTCAATCAGATGGAAAAATAGAGGTAATCAATAAATTTATATAAGGGTATCTTTATTGTTTTATTTTTGACAAACATGACAAATGGGTTCATTTGTTTCCACTATTGAATGATGGTATAACACTTATTTTCACACTTCTTCCAATATGTCTCCCTTTATGGCATTATATGGGTATCACCCCCATCTATCACTTCAGCTTTGAAAGTGCATCCTAAGGTTGGAGTTGTTGAGAAACATATCCTCCATAAATAAGAGGTGCTAGTCAATTTTTAAGAGAATTTTATAATGGCACAAAATAGAATGAAGCAACAAGCAAATCAACACCATAGTTAGTAGCATTATGTCATAGGTGATTGGGTCTTTGTGTATTTTCATCCATATAAGTAGACATCTCTAAAGTAACATAAAAAGGATAAAAAAATATCACCTAAGTATTATGTCCCTTATCATATCTTACATAAAATTAGTAGTATGGCTTACAAGCTAAAATTACCTCCATCCATTTGTATACATCCAGTATTCCATTTATCTTGCCTAATGAAGGTAATTAGACAAAGAGTTTTCACTCAGACTAAGTTACCTAAATTAGATGAAGAAGCCTAATTCATTTTGGATCCTAAAGATATCCCTCACATACGCACTAAATAACTATAGACTAGAGCCATTAAAGAGTATTTGATCAAAAAGAAGAACCTACATTCTAAAGATGCAACATGGGAGGATGAAGCATTCCTACAACAACATCCTTGCTTGATTTAACATTGATAAGAACATTGTTTTAAAAGGAATGATCATGCTAAACCCTTAAATTATATTTCATCTAGGTATATGTGTGGCTTACACACATTTATATTATCTTATTACATTTCTCTATGTTCTTAGTATGGTCAGAATATAGAATAACCTTTACTAAGTAGAGCATATATAGGAGGTAATGGTTAGTCTTTTATCATCATATTATGAATTATGTTCTTATTAAATTATTGTTAAGGTTGCCTCTTTGAAAGGTAATGGTTAGTCTTCTATCATCATATTATGAATTATGTTCTTATTGTATTGTTGTGGAGGTTGCCTCCTTGAAGTGGCTTAGTCATAATATTCAAGTATTCTTCTATTTTACCAGTTGTTGTTGTGGATTTGTTTATTCTTATCATAATTCTATGACATATAATTATAATATTTTAAATCATATAAGTAATTTCATTACATTGTATGTGTTATCCCTATGATTTATATGTAAATAGGATAAAATAGGGGAGTTTTACTTACTTAAATGCTTGATTATATGTTTTTAGTAAGTTTCCTTGTGAGTTTTTAGGTATGTGCTAGGTGTGAAATGAATAAGGGTTGATCATGTATATATATATATATTATATATATATATATATATAAATCCATATTTTAAATATATCACATTAAAGAACTTAGGCCAACCATAGGTATACTTTTCTTTTGCAATTGTGATGACTTTGGGGCACTAGACACTAGGCATCTGATTGGGACACAAGTGACTAGAAAGATGTAAAATAGGTATAAGTATAAAACTTATAGAGATAGAAGATAATCATATTTACATTAATTTGAACACGATATAAGGCCTAGTTCATTAGAATAACACTGGTCAAAATAAGAGATAATCAATTTTCATAAAGAGATATTGTATGCAAGCCTCTCAGTAGTGGGAAGGTTTATGAGTTGAAGGTACATCCATGATATTTATTTTCAAAGTTTAAAATATTGAGGTTTTATATGATTTATATTTAGTGTTTACATTTGTCCCCCTTTTAATCTAGTATGAAATTACTAGTTTAAAGGAAAATTAATCCTTACCTGGGTGTGTAAAACACACCTTACCCCTATGTGGGTCCCACTTGAGTGCTTTGTTGGTGACTAACCTACAAACAAGATCATGTTATAGTATATAGTTAGTGTATATAATTTTAAATTGAAATAATTACAATGATTGAAAAATAAATAATAAATTTTAGGAGTACATGTGTATATCAATGCAATAATCTTTCCTTTTGGTAACTTGATTTGAAAAGATGTATCATTATGAACCATTTTAAACTAATATTAGGACAATTATATATATATATATATATATATATATATATATATATATATAAACTTCCCCCTAACCTTAGCGAAAAAGTGAGATGCCACACAGTTGTTGAGATTAGCTCAACCATGTAACCCATACATACTTATAACCTGGTGAGTGTGAGTTGATCCAAGTCAACCCACACTATAAATTTGGTGATTTTGGATGATGTAATCAAGTCCAACATATAAAATTGTTAATATTAAGTGATTTAATCACCTCAACCATACCAAAAGTGAACCAACTGCTATAGTAGATTGACTCAATAATAGTTTGTAATAGTCCAACCTAGTGAGCTAAAGTCCATTGAAGTATTTTGAAATTTAAAACTAATTTTGATTTATAAATTTAGGTGTTATTTACATAGAATAAACACCTTATATATGTCTCATTCTAAAACTTGGGTATAAAAATGGTAACAATGTATATAATTTTGCCACAAATATGTATCTAAATCATATAACTATGTAATTTTATTATGCCCTTAGCCTATAGCATGTTTTGGGACATGCATAGCCAAATTATGGATTAAATAACCCATTCCTTATCATATTTCATTTATCTAGGATCTAATTTGGTTCTATAGATCAGTCTATGTAGTAACCATAGCTTGAGAAGACTATAAATAGGAGGTAGGGATTAATACTTGATCATCATATTCTAAGTTATGCTCTTATTAAAGCTTGTAAAGGTTTCCCCTCAAGGCGGCTTGTCATTTATTCTTAAATTCTACTAAATTTCAATAATATTGTGATCTATTGTTGTTATTCTACTTTATTCTTGAAATAATTTCATTAAAAGTGGTATCAGAGAATCGATTTGGGCTATTGAGTGTGTAAAACCCTAATATTATAGAATCACTCATATCTCAAAATTGATGGAAATTTTATCTTTAATTTTTTTACTAGAGTTTTAAGATAATTAAATACATATCAATAAAAAAATTAGGGTTTGAGGATTTATTTTAAGCAAGTTATTGTTGATTTAAGGTTTTCCATAAATTCACTCTAAAGGCTATATTTTAAGGAATTTTTTTAGATTTATTTATATTTTTAAAAAGATTAAGAAAATATAGTGAGGGTTTATTATTTGTCATTTTTTATTTTAGGCTGATGTCATTGAAAAAACTATTCTTCAAAGTTGGGTCAAAGGTGACAATCAGGATCGACATTGTCAAGCCTTGTTATGGTAGGACCATAAACTAGCGGTCGAGGCAAGGGTGTTGAAACTCTAGATAAAAATCCTCATAAATAAGATATAGAGTTATAAGGTGGAGTTATTGAATCAGTTTTTCTAGGATTTTATATAACATATCATAAAGTAAGTTAGCTTGAGTACATTGTGCATGACATATAATCTGAGGTGTAAGGCCTACATTCTGAAATAAAGATCATGCATGCTACCATCATGAATTTGGTGATAACATTAAAGAATAATTATAAACCTACCACCCATCACCATTACATAACCCAACTACATTGGATATTTTAGCTAGTCAAATCCAAATCTAAGTACCTCATAGACAAAGAACATGATGCCAAAAATGGAAATGTGAAAGTTTGATGGGAAGGATTTGATCACTTTGTAGACACCGAAATCATGTCTAACCCTTGGTCACCTTCCCCCTTGGTCTATTCTTAACCCATTCTTAAACCATGCACTTACTAATTTAAAAATAATAATTTATTATTAATATCCTCCCCTTTGACACATCACCTATAACACCTCGTCTGACACCTCACCTTGGACTATTGCCCACCCTATGACTCACCCAAGACCTATTCCTACTTCTCTCTAACCGCTTAACCAACTCTCGTGTGTATTTAGCCCAACCTTTAACAATTCTCCAATGGATAGAGCACTTGGTGGATGGAGAACGAGCTTGGTGGCTCTTTTACCCATTCTCCACCTGCCGACGTTGGTCAAATGTCGGCCAACGCCAGCGGAATCGCCAACGTCAGTTATAATTAAACCAATTTTCTAACTCTTTGATAGATCTAATCAAAAGATCGTTAATCTCTGGAGCTAATCACGAATCTCGAGACCTCTTCCAGTGAAACAAAGTTCTCATGCTTTTGCTTTCTAGTGTTTTGGCTTCTTGGTGTTCTTACAGGGATCAGCATTCTTGACATCATTTTCTAGGCACTAAGGTCTTGCATCAGACATTCTACACAGAGATTGCACAATATCTCCATCACCAGCGACAACTAAAACACAGCTTCTGCACCTTTGCCAACTCGTATCACAGCTAAGTATTTGTACTATTTTCATTTCAGTGTCATTTCAAATATATTAGCATTCTGTCTACCATCTATTCCAAGCATCCTTGACCCAACCTTCCCTATTCTTCTCGGAGAGGCTGAAAAGCCTTCTCTCACCCCTTATTCCCTTTTCTTTGCCTCTGACACCCCTTTAGTTTCTCTTTAGACAACACCCTCTGTTCAATCAACTCAGCACAAGCTATTAGAGACCTACAGACCATCTTGAGACCAATCTAATCAACCTGACTAAATTGCTTCACGAAAAGGCTGAAAGGCCTTTTTCCTGCCCCTTACCCCTTTTCCTGACAACATACCCTTTGCCTTAGTTCTTATTAAAGATTATATCTATTGTTTTACCATCCCAAACAAACTCCCTAACTCACAGACAAGACCACAGTCCATCTTGCAGACCAGAAACTAGACCTGTAACCCATCCCTAGCCATTACCCCGACCGACCTCGTCCATTACCCCTACCGACGTCGGCAGTCTAACTGTCATCGGTGACCTTCCTGATCGACGCTGACAATATCACCACCGTCGGCGACTGTGTTAAGCAAATTGCAGCTTTATCAGGTATGCATTTGCTTTCAATTCTTTCTTTTTAGTGTTTTATCATTTTTCTTTTCTGTCTCTATCATATTCTATTTTAACAGTGGATTGTCATCCTCCAAGAAGCCTTAGCGCTTCTAGGACCAATCTTTTGCTTGGCAATCCACCCTCTTATCAGCTAACATTTTTCATGTTTTAGTGTCTGTCTCTTTCAGGTGTCATCCTCCACAACCAAAGAGGAGTTCTCACAACGTCTGGATTACGGTGCGCAGACTACATCCAGGTACATACAAGCCTTGACCATTTTCTTAAGTTTCTCATTTTCCCTCTTTGAATGTGAAAGCAAAAAAAATTGCATAGAAACACACTTGGATCAACCAAATGGAGAATTGTTTTGATATACACCAAATTCCATGTATCCAAAATGTGGTCATGGTATCCTTATACCTAAAACCAAAATAATTCATTTTGTATAAATGATTGTGTGCTCAAAATAAGAAGGGTCTCAATATTACTTAGTATGCTTTTAAGGAGGAGCTACAATTACACTAAAACAATAATGTGAGTGATAACCATTCTAGTAAGTTGGCAAAGCTAAAAAAAATAGGATCAATTAAAGATTATGTTCATCAATTCCAAAACCTCTCTTTGTATATGGATAACATTCCTAGGAGCACCTAAATGACTTATTTCTTGGAGGTCTCAAGGACTACATTAAACATGAAGTATGCATGTTTAATCTAGATACTATCTCTGAATCCTATTATCAAGGATCATTGATTAGAGGAAAAAAATTAATCTAGCAAGAGACAATAATTCACCATCATCAAATATCAAAGAAACTTTTCACCATCATTCCCTAAACTTACCAAATTAACACATCAACAAATTAAAGAGAAACGAATGAAAGGTTTATGTTTCAATTGTGATAGAAAATGAAGCAAATGACATAAATATGCTGAGAATAAATTGTTCTAAATTGAAGGGTTCAATGAGGAATAAAATTATGATGAAGTATTAAGTGAAGACAAAGAGGTCCAAAGATAGAATCTAAAGAATCCCAACCAACTATCTCTTGTCATACACTTTCAAGTATTAGCACTCCTCAAACCCTTAAAGTTGTGGGTTTCCTCAAGAAAAAAAGGTAATAGTATTGATTGGCTTAGGTAATACACATAACTTCATCAATAGTAAGTTAGCTATTCATTTAAATTATTTCATTTATCTAGATCTAGAATTTTAGATCATGATTATAGATGATGGTACAGTTAATTATTCTATAAAATGCCATAGTATTAAGCTTTCTATGGGTGACTAGAAGCTCAATTCTATTATGTTTGGTATTCCCATGGGTGGGGTAGAAATTTTTTTAGAGTACAATGGCTCACAACCTTGGGCACAATAAAGATGAATTTCCATGAACTATTCATGTGATTTATTTTGAAGGCAGGATATTTTAACTACATGGATTATAGGTAAAATCTCCACAATTGGTTAATTGACATCAGATGACAAAGATTCTTAGAAAAGGGGTTGAAGGATTTGTAAAAATATTGTGTTCCATACAAGTTTAACCAATAAATGTGTCTATACACCTTGATCTATAGATGATTATTGATGACCACCCTACAATTTTTAGCACCTTGCCAAAAGGAATTCCACCAAGAGCTGAACATGATCATGCCATATGACTAATTATATGGATTCCACCACCAAGCATTAGACCATATCATTATCCATATTCCCAAAAAAGTGAAATTGAAAATATGGTACATGAGATGCTAGACGTAGGTATTATTAAACATAGCCAAAGTGAATATTCATCTCCAATGGTCATAGTGTGTATGAAGGATGATACTTGGAGAATGTGCCTAGATTATAGAGAGATTAATAAGTACACCATCAAATATAAATTACCTATTATATTAATTAATGTTTTTTTAGATGAGTTATATGGTGTTGTTTATTTATAAAACTAGATCTTCACTTTGGATACCATCAAAACTGGATTAGAGATGAGGATACCCATAAAACCATTTTTAGAGCTCATGAAGGCCATTATGAGTTTTTATTCATTCCTTTTGGTCTCAAAAATGCACCATCTATATTTCAAATTTTGATGAATATTGTTTTTAGGCCTTTTTAAAGTAAATTTGTGTTGGTTTTATTTTATGACATATTAATCTAAAACAAATCTTTGGAAGAACATTTTCATCATGTTAAACAAGTTATATTAGTGTTGTAACAACATCAAATTTATGGAAAACCTTTAAAATGTGTTATTGGAGTCCAAAAAGAGGAGTATTTAGGTAATATTATTTCAAATGAAGGGTTCAAAGTACACCCTAATAAGATCAAAGTATGATGGAGTTGAAAGTTCTTAAACCCCTCAATAATCTTTGATATTTTTTGGGGCTCACAAGTTACGATCACATATTTGTGAAAAATTATGGTAGCATAATATCACCACTCATAAATGTGTTAAAGGATGACTCATTCAACTTGAATGAAATAGTGACTAGGGACTTTGAACATATAAAGGAGGTTATGTACACCACTCCAGTTTTGGATACCCCTATTTTTTAAAAACATTTAATTTTGAATCTAATGCATTAGGATATGGCATAGGGGAAGTACTCATGTGGGAATTTAGACCAATTGTGTTTGAGAGTTATTGACCAATTTTGACCCCCAATGTCAAAAGATAAACCCCTATAGGTAAAAACTTGATTGTCATGTTTTTTTAACTTGGTTAAAAGATTTTTCTTTCCTTATGTGGTCTTAAAAAGGTCTTTCTAAAACCTTATTAGCATAATTTAATGTTTATTTGGCAATATTAATGTAATGTCTTATTTTGGTCTTGTAATGGTATAATCATGTCATGGTGTAATGAGGCTTGGTAAAATGGTGTCATAGGTCCTTATGTTTCTCTTAAAGTCATATTTTCCCCTTAATCAACTTGTATAAAAATTTCATGTTGGTTTGGAAAACTTAATATTCTTTTGCAAACTTTAAGGTAAAGTTTTATGAAGAAAAAGATGTTTATGGCTAACTCCCACGTGTGTCAAATATAACCAAGGTGATTGATTCATAAATGACACTTATCCAAGATTTTAAAATATTTTCTAATCTGTATATGATAGTTAAAAGTTATAAATGGGTCATATTCTTGCATTTCAATGCTTAAGATGTAGTTTTAAGTCACTTTTATGGACTTGGGATGACCACTTCCAAGTGAAAACATTTCATAATTATATATATATATATATATATATATATATATATATATATATATATATATATATATATGAGTTAAATAAATGTGTATATTGTAGTTACAGATCCTAAAAGTGCAAAAAATGCTTCCTTCTCTCCATCGCTCTCTTCACAAGCTCATAAAGGTAGATTTCAAATAATTAGTACAGATAAAGGAGAGAGATTCAGAGTCTAATATTTATTATAGAGGAGGGGGTCCTAATTATATTAAAATCCATGGAAATTTTTGTCATATTGGTTCTCCCTCCTTTATGAACAATCATTAAGAAGGCAGGGTCGTCTGAAAAAGCTAGTCAACCCCACAAACTCATTTTCTCTCTTTAAAATGATAATTTTAATAAATTTTAATGCATGAGAGAATTTTAATAATATATAATTGGTATATTTATACATTTCATGTGATTTTATAAGCCTTATTTATCATATGTGGTCTTAGATTGATAAGAAAATTCCATTTTGCATATATTTCAAGATGATTATCATTATTTTTTCATTGTTTTAGGGTTTTTCATAGGTTCCAATGCATCTAGGTGATTTTATAATGTCTTAAAAAATCATCCTATTCCATTCAATGATCTCCAACATATCTAGTTATATTATACCAGCCTATATAAGTAGCTTCCAAGTTGACTGCCAAACACTCTATTATGGGTTTACTTGCATAAAAATGAGTTGAAAAATCCTTATCTTGAATCATCATAGGTGTTTGAGAGTATTTACCTCAAAATAAATTTTATTATCCAATGGATAAAACTTATCATGGCTCAATAGGTCAAAATATGCATCATTCAAGGCCTAGAACATAAGAATGTAGACCTATAGGTCTACAGACATGTAGGTCTACATTTATTGAAATATATGTTTATATGTGAACCATGATCTAAATTTTAATACCTAAATTATTAGGTAATTATATTTTATATACATATTTAATAGGTTTATGACTAATGGAGATGTGTGTCTTCAAAAAACTAGTGCTCAAGACACCTAAATAGACCTACAAGCAAAATGGTAAGAATTGAGTAATTTGAGGCTTTAAGTCAATATGTAAGGCTTATGAAATGTACATGTGAGGTCAAGAGTTTGAAATGGGATATATTTTGTTATAATATAAACTCATATTACTCTCATTGGATAATCAATTATAGTGAGATAAAGTAAACTCTCAACCCATAGACCTATAGGCCTCAAGTTGGTTTTCAAGCTTCGAGATGGAAAATGCGATGTATACAATGGAATTGGAGTTTGGTTTACTAAATTAATATTGTATGGGATCAATTTAAACCTAATAAATTTTTGAAAAAAATCATATAAAGTGATCCAAATATTTTCACTTGAAGTCTTGTAGTCACAGACTCTAAATAGACATTCACAAGCTTACGAGGGAGATGGTGATATATGAAACCATGAAGTTAATGGGAAAATAATGTATACATATACTTAAAATATAGATAATAAATTTAATATGATTTTCATATTGATAATAGGTATTCCTCAAATTTTAAGAGGTATGATTATACATGTTATGTCTAAACTTTCACACACTGGCCCGTGTGTAAGCTTGTAAAGAAGCCTTGACTATGTGAGTAGATGCAAGCATAAAGAATATAAGAAAGGTATTGAAGACACTTTATATAATTTTTTGGAACATAAAAATTATTTATATATTGTTTAAAATGGTTTTCATTTCTATAAGTGCATCTAGACACTTAACACAATACCTACAGTTAATTAAGACTTGTTTGATACATACTCAGTCAAAGAAGGGAGGAATTTAATTTTAAAATATTTGATGGTCATATAAATATTCCAATAATTAAATGAAGAATTTACATACCTATTCAATTTTTTCATTCCACTTACTCTCCCCATTGAAGGCAAATAACTCAAATACACACCTATAGCTGTGTCTTTGCCTAATAATTATTGATTGTTTATAGTGTGGTAAGTAAGTCAAGTGGATTTCTCATAGATAATGTAAGTGATAAAGGGGACCCAATAATGAATTTAATATATTAATTAAACATTTTATGAAGCTTTTAATCCCTTCAATAGGGAGGAAGAGACCAAACACATTAGCTAGGGTTAGAATGGGAAGTTTGCCTATAAACCCTAACATCAACCAATGAAAGATATAAGAGGTTTGATGAGAAGAATAATGAAAAGTGGTTAATTAAAACACATCATGGTTAGTTTCAAATACCTCACCAAGGTGTTTATATCTCAAAACAAACATGATAATATCAATTTTAGACCTAACTTATTTCTTGACCTCACAAATGCACAGTCTACTAGCTAGAGGGTCTCCTAAACTTGATCACACCTTACATGAGAAGATGAATGGTGGATAAATATTATAGGAATAATATTAAATACATATATACTAAAAATTAATTGTATTTGTATGTTCATCCATGTCTTATACTTTATGAACAATCCTTAAGACTATATGGCATTCATAGGTTGCCAATAAGCACTCCAATGACTTGATGAGAGAGATTTCTTATAGAAGTGATCCATATGGATTGAATGACATATGAAATGAATTGAATAACATTATAAACTCTCCTAAATACCATATTATTACATTTTTTGGCACATTTGAAGATACAAATGTACATGTTATCACATAAGATTGCACCTGTCTTGATCTTATAGCTTGTTGTACAATTACCTAATGATACAATAGAAAAACCTCCAAAGTTGTGGGACCTTGGAAATCTGAGGTTAATATCAAGAGAAGGCTAGATTACTTTCACTAAATCTGATGTAAATTGATAAAATACTAGTTTTGTGGAAATCTCGCTCTTTAGTGCTTTTGAATCCTAAACTAGGATTTTGATGGGGAAAAGGGTTGAAGAATTGAAATTTGAAGAAAACTAAAAATATGGTGATTGCACCAAATATTTTATAGTGTATTTTAATTCTTTCTTTATAAAAATAATAGAGTAGAAAATATTTTGAATTTGTTTCAGCACAAACTCATACAAATAGAAATTAGAGGTATTTTAGCTATTTTTCACAAAAGGGAAAGAGATCTTTATTCCAAACAATATTTTCAAGAGGTTAAAATACCACAGATGAATTTATTGAAATTGAAACAAAGAGACAAAGATTGCACAAATTATCAAGTAACTTGCACACACACAGGGATATCTCAAGATAATAAAGGTGAATCCTCAACTTTATTTCTCTCCAAAGGTTACAACTTGTAGTAAATACATTAAAAATGCAAAAAATATCACTAGAAGCAAAAAGATAGATTCGGCCATGGGTTTTACCCATTATTATACAAAATATGTCCAAGATGAGATGTATTTGTCCAACTTGAATACCCAATAAAGAAAATCATGCAATATGAAACCATCATGCATAAAGAGGTGAGTTAATTCTATTTTTGGCATCTTGGACTTATGGAATGGTTGGAAAATGGCATGCATGAGCTGGGAATGATCTTTGCGATAGCATGGTCAAGTTAAACTATAGATGTTGAGGTAGCACTAAAAGTGGTAGCTTAAGACTAATTTCATGTAGAAGTGGCTGAAAATAGCCTCTTCATGCAAAAAAGGGTGAGTTTTATTGGCTTGGCCAAGGAGTCTTGCACATTTGACCCTAGTCATTTGGAAGTTTATCTTTGAAGATATCCACTTTGGTGAGCAATGTTTAACTTTGACTCTATCTCCACTAGCATCAAGCCTTGTAAACTTTGTTTATAAATTTTTAAATGTGACCATTGTCTGAATCATTGAAAAGTCCACTTAGGTATCACACCGTTAGATCTTCTACATGAAGAATGAAAGTGTGCTACTTGGTAGCTCCATAGGCTTCCTAATCTCTTGACTTATTAACTCTATGGGAGGGCCCGTAGACCATTGATTTTCTATCTGGGCTCCTAATATGTCACCACTTGGCACTCTCATAGAGCTTTTGAAAAATCCTTTATCACTGTGCTTAACTAAGCATTATTAGATCCTCAACACATGAGTTAACATGCACCATCAGATCTTGGTGATTGACTCTTTGACTCTACATGAGCTTGACATCTATCACTTCTAGATTCACTCTTACAAACATAAGAAAATAATGACTTAGCATATATATATAAATTTTAGGGGTGCCACTTGGTGGCTCTATGGGGATTATGGTCTACTGTTTCAATCATTTTGGTCAGGGAAATTATTATGAGAGAAATATTGTAGGACTTTTATGTAGGAGAATTATCTTAGACAAAATGTTTGTAATAATTCTCCTATAGACCCACTTATCTTAGACAAAATATCCAAAGCAATTATCTTTAAGGGTCATTTTTGTCAAAAAAAAATTTGAGACACAAAATTCAAAGGAATTATTTGAAGGACAAAATATCTCAAACAAAATGTCAAATGGAATGGTTTGAAGGGATGGTTCCTTGGACAAAATGTCCAAAGGAATGTTATAGGGTAAAAGGCCTAGGACAAAATTCTCGAAGGGTAATTTTGGAAGGCAAAAGGGTTATTTAAAAATGGTTGAAGGGAAAATGTAAAAAGCTTAAAGAGTAGGTCTATAGGGCAAAATGCCCATGACAATTATCTGGAAAGGTAAGTAAAAAAATGTCTGAAGGGTTTACTTCATGGAAAAAATGCCTGAAGGATCTACTTCATAGGGTAAAAATTCTTGGGATAAAAGTCCCAAAGGGTAACTCCAAAGGGAAAAGGGTGATCTCAAAAAATCCAAAGGGAAAATGCAAAAAATAATGAAGGGAAATTTCAAAAAGGTTGAAGGGAAATTTCAAAAAGGATGAAGAGCAAATGAAAAAATCCTGAACGGTAATTTTGATAGTTAAAAGGATCTACTTCATAGGGAAAGATTCCCATGATAAAAGTCTTGAAGGGTCAACTTCATAATTAAAAAGGTGATTTCAGAAAGACTAAAGGGTCACTTCAAAAAGACCAAAGGGCAAATGCAAAAATCTTGAAGGGTAGGTTTGTTTCATCAGGTAAAATGTTATGGGGAAAATAGATCAGGTGAATTATAGTGGGGAAACATTTGTAGATAAAATGTTTAAGAAAATAAACCTAAGAAGGAAAATTTTCATAAGTCCTACAAAAATAATTCCTGAAATAATTAGGCCAAAAACATGAAAACCCCACATCAACTTGGATAAAATACCCAAAAAGAGTAAACCTGAATATCAAACCTATTGGAAAAAAATGTTTGATAGAAAATATACTCAAATAAAATCTCTAATTTTCTCAAGTCTTGAACATCTTCATAGTTCAAAGAAACTCCTAAAGTGAATTAACATAGTTAGCCTAGGAAATATACATAAAATGCCATTTTTTCAAAGTATGAAAATCTAATAATTAGTTTTTTCTCAGAATTTATATAATAATATAGAAAAAGGCTCAAATTTAAGACCATAATCTAAAAAAAGTGGGTAAGGGTAATGCTCCTAAGCATTCAAGAACCCATAACATTGGTTATAAATCCTTAAATCAATCATGAAATGTGCCATAAAAGAATATTTAAATCCAAAACATGAAATAGACTCCTAAGTTAATTCATTTAACATACTTGCCTTCTAATTTTTTGGATCTATGCATGTCAAATGTGTATTTTATTTAGCCCTTATGGTGATGAGTTCTTATAGGACTTGATGAAGTTATAATTTTTATTCCAATATCTATTAAATATTAAAAAGCAAGGGAAGCTTAGGCATTGCTCTACTACTAGCCAGGCATCCATATCCCCAATAGAGATACATTGGGATCCTTTTATTCTCTCTCCATTATTTTCTCTTAATCGTGATGCATGGTACATTGACCTTATTTCATCATGTGAGCCTTTTGATTTTATTTTAGATTTTCTTTTGCTCTTTTTGAAATCATTATTTCTTTTCTTCTTTTAGTCTTGAATGGAAAAGAGAAGAGTTAGAACCCAAATGAGTTGGTATAATTATAAAACAAATCATTACTAGAACATCCCTGCCAACTGCATTTATACTAAGAATTCTCAATTCCAACAAGTATTTAATGTGATAAGTGAAAAATAAGAAAACTTTTTAAATTTGTATGAAGTGCTCTAAGAATAACATCCACATGCCTGATAAAAGTATTCAATTATGACACTATCTAGAATGGTTCATGATTACTTACCTTTATCCTAAAAACTCAAAACACATAAATTCTCCCAATTTTGTGAACAAAGGGGGTCTTCCTTAGGATATTAGATGTAATGATTTTTTTGAGATAGAAATATCAACATTTTTGGTGACCTCTATGGGACGATTGTTTGCTAATCATTTTCAATCTAGTAGCCTTATCCATTGGGCATGGAGTCAACTTCTATTCTAGCAATCTATAACCTAGGGAAGACTAAACTAGGACTTACCTAGACACACAAAAAATAGAAAAAAAATAGATAAACAAAACAAGAAAAAAATAACCTAAGGAAACAAAACTTCTAATGAGTTTGACCTATGCAGAAACACTTATTGAAAAATAAACAACTAACATATTATTTACAAAATTTTAAATTTTTTAGAATGAGTTCCTACCTCAAAATCAAGCTTTGAGGTATATCCCATTAATTGGGATTGGTATTTCTACTCCATCAATTTTGGAGAGATGAAATGCATTGGCTCCTTTGTACTACATGATGATATATGGATCACTCCATATTACATCAAATTTGGCGTGTCTACCTGGTTTTGCTTTATCTGCATCCTACTTGAGAACTATGTCTCCTTCATTGAAGCTCTTTTCAGATGATTTTTTATAGAAAGTCTTCTTGGTTTGTGCCTAATTTTATTCTAAGACTTTCATCAATTGAGCTTGATTTCTTTAAGCTCCATGAGTTCAGCTAGTCTCATCATCATTTTTTCATTTTCAATCAAGTCTAATTGGTGATTGAGCTTTAGAGATGGAAGCTCAATTGACATTGGTACTCAAACCTATCTTCCATATAACAACATGCAATTTAAATTACCAATATCTCTTTTTGGATTAATCTTATCAGCCTAAATTATTGATTTAAACTTTGTGTGCCATGTTCTCTAGTTATCCTCCATTATTTATTTGATAATTCTAATCAAGTTCTTGTTTGTTGACTCAGATAAGCCATTACCCTATGGGTAATAATTTTAATAAGTAATCAAGTAAATTTTATTCTTGATATCCCATTCACTCACTTGAATACCCAAAAATTCCCTAGCATTATCTGATATGATGGTGTGAGGAACACCAAACCTTGAAACTATGTTGTCTATGAATTCTAGAATGGATGACTCAATGGCATATTTCAAATCAATTGCTTCATTCCATCATGTGAAATAATCCATTTCTATTAAAACCCATTTATGACCCACACTTGATGGTGGATTGAACATGCTGATGAAATGTAATCCCCATTGAGAAAATGGTTGGTCCCGCTTTAATTGGTTTGAGAGGAAGGGTTTTTAGCCTTTACTTACCGGTGAAGTAAGCACACTTTTCAAAATTATTTACCCATTAATGGACATCCTTAAATAATTCAAGCCAATAGTATCCTCCTCTCAATATCTTAATGGCCATAGCCCTTCCAAAAAAAATTCCTCCTGATAGTCCATCTTGCATTTGTTCGAGCACTTTGGGAAATTTCCCATGCTCAATAGATCTTAATAAGACTCTATTCATTTCCTTTAGAAATAAAATTCCATAAATAAGAACATAGAGGATTTATTGGAGTATAAAATATATTTTATTTAATTTTTGAAATTCATAGGGGTATTCACCAGTCTACAAGAAATGAGTCATGTTTTGAATCCAACTGTTGAAAGGTGGATTATCTATTTGAGGTGTAGTTTGAGCATACCTTGTGTCGAATACTGGTTTATCAATCTTTATGTCAATAATTAGTTGTTCACATAATCATTTTCCCATTAATTTTTTTGTGATCATGATATCCACATTGTACTCCATGACTTTGGTAATCCATATTGCTCATTTTTAATTTCTCTCTCTACTTAGTAGAAATTATTTAATGCTCTAGTGACTCACCATCAAATGTATTTTATTTTTGGAGAGCATATGCCTAAACTTCTTGAGTGCTTTGATCACCACATATACCTAATTATCCATAAAACTATATTTTTCTTCCTAACCTTTCAAAGATTGGCTAAAGAAAGAAATGGATTGTTCCAAATCTTCTTGATTATGTTGAGTCAAAATGGCTAAGATGCTTCCTTCCCCTCCAAATACATAGAGAATAAATTCCTTCTCATAGTTTGGGTTGACTAGGGTAAAAGATTTGGAAATAGCCTATTTTATAGCCTTGAAGCTATCTTTTCCCTCCTCAATCTAGCTAAAAAGAGTCCCCTTCTTTAGCATTACAGTAAAGGGGTTTTGCCAAAAAAATGAAATTTGGTAAAAATATTCTCACAAAGTTGATCTTCCAAATAAATTTTTGTATGAACTTTTTACAACTCGATGGTACTAATGCATATATGGCTATAACTCATTCAAGGTCTATTATAAGACCTTCTTTTAACACTAGGTGTCCTAGTAGCTTCCTTTCATGTACTGCAATCATGCATTTCTTTGGGTTAAGGGAAACCCCAAATTATCTACACCATTCAAAAAAATTCATCAAGTGGTGTAAGTTTACATTAATATGATTTGAATATATAGCAATATCATCTAGATATACTAGATTTATTTCATTTATCAGACCTTTGACTTCTATGTCCATGTCTCTCTAAAAATTTACCCCTATATTTTTCAGACCAAATGGCATCTTCTTGTATACGTATGTGCCCAATTTGGTGGTGAAGGCAATTTTAAATTGATTTTATTCCTATACTAAGATTTGGTTATACCCTGAATAACCATCTAAAAGAGAGAATCTTTTAGATCTTGATATTTTTTTCAAAATTTATTCTATAGGGGGAAGAGGATAATGATATTTTAACTATGCTTTGTTTAAGTCTCTAAAGACCATGCACAACCAAATTTCACCAATTTTATTTCTAATAGGGACTAGATTTACTACATAAGAAGAGTGTTATGGGAAAAGTTATATTATCCTCTATCAATTTAGAGAGCTCGCTCTTCATCAGGGGTTCAATCTTTAGATTGATAGGTATTTATTTATATCTAATAGGCTTTATATTTGGGTCCAAATCTATAGTGTGCCAAGATAAACTTGGATCAAACCCTCTTAAATCATGATAACTCAAAGTGAAGTTATCATCAAACTCTTGACATAATTGAACAAAATCTTGCTTCTCTAAAATATTTCATACCTTTCCTATCTTGAGAGACTTACCTTCTGAGATGATGACAGGTTCACAATCTTCTTCATTAACTATAATGTTATTTTCAACTTTTAGTTGGTCATCCAAATTGAAGATGTTTTCTAGTGTAACAAGACCTATAGGGAGCTTATTTTTTTCAGCTAAATAATCTGATCACCATATTGGTCATATAGCCTTGGTTGGTTCTTATTTAAAAACTTGGCCTCTTATCTCAAAAAATTTACAATCTACTTATCACTATCGAAGACTTGCCAATTAGTTGCATTATCAAGGATAGAAGGCCTTACAATCAACCTCACATTTTTGATGTTCTTCTTCTTTATTTTGACTAGTGGGTTAAACTGGGACTCCATCGAGGCTATATGATCAACATATTTACTTTTTGCCCTTGGTACCACTTGAATATTCAAAGTGGTGAAATATTATAATAGGTTCCAAAACCTATGTTTATAAGACCTTAGCAAATTTTTCTTGGTTACACTTTTTTATCTAACTTGGTGAATGATGAGTTCACTATCACCAAATATCTACAAAATCTTGATTTCTCATCTTTGGCCAGCTAGAGGCCTCAAATCAAGGCTTTACATTCAACTATATTATTGGTATAGCTGAATTGAAGTTTGAATGAGGAAAACTAGCTCTCCTTATATGGGGAGATCAATACAATTCTCACACCTACACTATTTTTGTTTCTTGAGCCATCAAAAAATAACTACCACATCCCTTGAAGATCTTTAGTTGGTTTGACTAAATTTAAGATACTTTCATATTGTTCATGAATGCAATATGTTCATAACCCTATTTCTTGTATGTAGTTATAAGGATCAAATTGTAGGGTTAATCCCCATTCATCCAAATGAATGTCTATAATTTCTTTTATAGGCATTGCATTCTCTTGATCTATTTCTTCCTATTCTTGATCTTTCAATGCCCAATTCATTTCTATGGGAGGAATAGGATTATATGGTTCTATATAATCTTTTATAATTAGCCCAGCTCTTATTATTACTCTAGTTTAATATCTCATTCTAAGTATCATGTGAGACTAATCTGTAGATAGGTATCCTCCCATTTTTGTAGTGAAATCTCTTAAAAAACAAATAGCAAAGTAGGGGGAGTTCTATGACTGAAATGTATTACATAATTGATAGGATCGGGAAAGCATTAATAGTGAGGTTTAGTCCCTTTATAATTCCTATTTTTTAATAGTATTCCCATCCAATTACATCAATCCTTTATTAATAGGCATGTATTTTATTCCCAAAGCATCATCTATTTGTTTGGGCATTACTGAACTACTAGCTCCTAAATCTACCATGCAATTACATACAAGATGCTCTCCTATTATTAGTGAAAGATAGAAAGGGAGAGGCTTACCATTTTTTCCCATTTTATTATCAAATTGAGACTGAAATAGATTTATTTTAAGTGTAGGCTCCTTGGCTAGAACCTTTTTGATATCTAGAGATTCTCTAGAGCCTTCTATAGTAAGTCCCTTTGTTCTAGTATAGATAGTGTGTCCCACATAGTGACATTCAGATTAGTCTTCTTCATTTTATCAACTATGATAAAAGGGATATTACCAACCTTTGATAGTGATTTTATAGGGGTTGTATCTTTTTTTACAATATTTGGAATGGGCACATTTCTTTTGAATTTGTTTTTAGGTACAAAGGGTGGCCTTTACACTGTGTTACTCTTTATTGGTTCTACTGTAGCCTTAAAATTTGAATCTTGATCTAACCTAGGGCTTGATCATCTTCTATTGCTCTTTTCTTGGAACATGTATTAGCTGCTACAAGACCTCCACCATTGAAAAATGTTGCACCTTAGCTTATCCCACTGAAGTCATCCTCTTGCCAGTTTAAAAGAGTTGTTTCACTTTGAACAAGTTCTTTTGTGTCTAATTGTTGGGAAGTAAATTCTTATTATTATCCTTGCATGCTTTTTATGCCTTACACCATTAAGGCTTGACTGATTACACCATTGGGGTAAATTTCATGATTATGGGGTTGATTGCAAGGATGACACCACTCATACTCTTGAGCCAAATTATTTTAAACAAGGACAATGGCTTTAGAAGTTCTTGGTGATAGTAAAACATGGATGTATAGAGGTCTTATCTATGAATTATATCCTTTTTGTTGGTTTTTACCTTGATATGGCTGCATATCTCCCTACAATGATTGCCTATTCCCTTGGTATGTAGGGTTAGATGGCTAAAAAGGTTTGTAGTTTTGGGATTGCTTCCTTTTCATTGCCACTAACTCATTTCCAAAACTCTTAAAATAATGACTTTACCTCATATATATCATCTAAAGGTGCAAGAGTTAAATCAGGTACCTTGTTCATAGTGGGAATTGGAACAAGTGCAAGTGGGGGAATAGGAGCTATTTATGTAAATAGAGGCATTGGTGGCCTTGGTGTAATTTTCCTACCTTGGATCAAATAATTTTTTTCCCTTATTATAATATTGTAAGCTACAAGAAGTGTGGTGCCAACCATTGATTGAATCATCATAGCTATATTAATATTGATGGCTTTCAAGTAATATAAGAAAGCATTATTTGTAGTGGGTTTGACCAATACTAGGATCCTATTCTAGGTCTTCTAGAAATGGTAATTGAAATCAATCATTTACTCATGAGAATCTCATTAAATAGTAGTTAACTATTCAACCAGGGAAAGGTGGTCACTTTTATCTTCAAAATGGGTACACATTGCAGTGCCTAACTCATCCCAAACTTGGATTGAATTGGAAGTAAGGCCTTTGTTCCATTGTAAATATTTTCCCTTGAAAGAGAAAACTATAAATATGATTGCAACATTGTCTTAAACCATCTTATAGATTGAATAGAGATTATAAATATCTTGTATGTGTTCTAAAGTAGTGATAGAGGTTTCACTAGTAAAATATGGTAGACTTTTTAAGGCCAAGACTAGTATATCATCATGTTGGGCCAACCAAAGCAGATTACCTATATTGAAGGCTACAAAATTTAGATTTTTAACCATTACAAGAGGTATAAAATTGATAGGACTTACTACTAGGGACAATAAAATAACCATAGGATATACCTTAGGCTAAGGGGTGACTGATTTTGATCTTTTTTTATATTGAAATGATAATTCTAACAAATTAACCCTTTTACCTTTAGTAGATGATCTTGTTTATTTATTTTGCATATGTCACCTTGAAATTGTGAGTTCATAAGTTAATAGAGTCACCAAGTGCTTTAATATTTTCATGAAACTCATACAATACTTGCTAAGAATAGCATCAATCTCTATCTCCCACTAGGCATGCCAAAAATTATTATCACATAGGATTGTACATATCTTGATATTGTAGCTTGTTGTGCAATTCCCTAATGATATAATGGAAAATCCTCCAAAGCCATGGGACCTTGAAAATTTGAGGTTAATCTCTAGAGAAGGTTGTATTCCTTTCACTAAATTTGATGCAAACTAATAAAATACCAATTTTGTGTAAATCTTGATTTTTAGTGCTTTTAAATCCTTAACTAGGGTTTTAATGGGGAAAAGGGTTGAAGAATTAAAATTTACAAAAAAATAAAAATATGGTGATTGTACTAGATATTTTATAATGGATTTTAATGCTTGCTTGATAAACACAATAGAGCAAAAAATATGTTGAATTTGTTTCAGTATAGACTCATACAAATAGAAATTAGAGGTAGCATTTTAGCTATTTTTCACAAAAAGGAAAGAGATATTTATTCCAAAAAATATTTCTAAGAGGTTAAAATACCATAGATGAATTTCTTGAAACCAAAACAAAGAGACAAAGATTGCACAAATAATCAAATAACTTGCATGCACACAGGGATCTCTCAAGACAAGAAAGGTGAATCCTCAACTTTATTTCTCTCCAAAGGTTACAGCTTGTAGTAAATACATTCAAAATGCATAAAATATCACTAGTAGCAAAAAGATAGATTGGACCAATGGGTCTAACCATTCTTATACAAAATATCACTAAGATGAAATGTAGTTATCTAAATTGAATTCCTAGTAAATAAAATCATGCAATCTAAAACCTTCATGCAAAAAGAGGCAAGTTCTTCTATTTCTAGAATCTTGGACTTGTGGAATGGTTAGGAATGGTATGCATGAGCTAGGCATGATATTTGACATAGCATGGTGAGGTTGAATTCTAGATGTTGAGGCAACACTAGAAGTGGTATCTTAAGACTACTTTCATCTAGAAGTAGATGAAAATAACCTCTTCATGTAAAAAAAGTGAGTTTTATTGGCTTGGTTGAGGAGTCTTGCATGTTCGACCCTAGTCATCTAAAAGTTTATCTTTAAATATATCCACCTCAGTGAGAAATGATTAACTTATACTCTATCTTCACTATCATCAATCCTTGTAAAATCTATTTATAACTTTCAAAATGTGACCATTATTTGAATCATTAAAAAGTCTACCTAGGGCTCACAAAATTAGATCTTCTATATGATGGAACATGATTGTGACACTTGGTAGCTCTAAGAGCCTCCTAAACTCTTGAATTTTTAACTCTATAAGAGGTCCCATAGACCATTGATTTTTTGTCTAGGCTCTCAAGATGTTTCCACTTATCAATCTCATGGAGATTTTGAAAAAGCCTATCACTGTGCTTGATTATTCACCATTAGATCCTTGGAAAGGGAGTTAATGCACACCATCAAATCTTGGTTATTGACTCTTTGAATATACATGATCTTGACATCTATCATTTCTAGATTCATTCCTACAAACATAAATAAACAATGACTTAGCATATATATAAAGTGCAAGGGTGCCACTTAGCTGTTCCATAGGGATTGTGGTCTATTATTTTGGTCATTTTGGTTAGGGAAATTATTGCATGGTAAATTTTATAGGACTTCTATGTAGGGTGAATTATCTCAAACAAAATGTTCACAACAATTCTCTAGAAGACCCAATTTCTCAAACAAAGTATCTAAAATAACTATACTAAAGGGTCATTTTGTCAAAAAAATATTTGAGACACAAAGTTTGATGGAATTAGTAAAAGGGGAAAATATCTTGAATAAAATATATGAGGGAATGGTTTGAAGGTATGGTCTCTTGATTAAAATGTTCTAAGGAATATTTTGGGGTAAAAGTCCCAGGACAAAAGTCCTAAAGGGTAATTCTAGAAGGCAAAGGGCTATTTTAAAAAGGCTAAAAGATAAATGCAAAAATACAAAAGGGTAGGTCTATAGGGAAAAAATCCCATGAAAATTATCCCAAAGGTTAAGTGAAAAAGGTCCAAAGGGTTTACTTCATGGTAAAAATTCTCAAAGGATCTACTTCATAGAGTAAAAATGCCCAAGACAAAAATCTTGAAGGGTAAGTCTGAAGGGTAAAGGGTGATCCCAAAAAGGCCAAAGGGTAATTCTAAAAAGGCCAAAGGAAAATTTCAAAAATGCTAAAGGGAAAATGTGATCCAAAACTTAGGAGCTTTGGTTGAAAGATAATTCAATAAACAAGAATAACATAATTGCAATAATGTTATCTCTGAGAAGAGATGTTTTATTCATCAAATTTGCAGATCCAAACATATGCCTATCTATGAGAAGATATGTCTACTTAAATTTTTAGGATACATCTATTTTTATACATAATTTAAAGTTAGGATGAGGATGTGGAAGGTCACCAATAGTGAGGGAGATGAAGTGGTTTGACTTCCATGATTTACAACATTAAAGAATTTGAGAAATTACTATTTTTAGATTGCACTATTAAAATTAAAATTTAAGACAATTACATTGGGATTTTGGGGTTCAAAAACCATCAATCATAGCTCTATGTGATCTCATCACATTCTCCTCATTCTTAGATTTTTAATGGTTCAAACAGGGAGTTAAACAAATCCATGGTGCAAAAGTTATGGCTCTCAGAAGTTATACCACCAATTGGGTAGAACTGTCACCCGAATTATTGCTTGAAATGTTGCTCAAATCAAAATACAAAAAACATGAAGGGTAAATGCAAAAATCCTAAAGGGTAATTTTGATAGTCTGAAAGATTTATTTTGTAGGGAAAGATGCCCATGACAAAAGTCTTGAATGATCAAATTCATAAGGAAAAAGGCCATTTTAGAAAGACCAAAGGGTTACTTCAAAAAGGCCAAAGGTCAAATACAAAAATCCCAAAGGGTAGGTCTATTTCATTGAGTAAAATTTTACAAGGAAAATGGATCAAGTGAATTATTTTGGAAAAAAATTGTGGGCAAAATGGATTAATTGAATACATAAATGGTTGACCAATGAATACATTACAAACATCTAGATTGACCACATCACACCAGACCTCATCTTGAAAAGGTTTTATTACATATGAGAGAAGATATTGGTGGGTGACACTGAGTTTTCTCCCTAAACTCAACCATCCAATACTGTATGGCTTTGGGTGAGGCTTCATGGATATATTTAGGCTTTTGACAACATTAGCAGAGATTAAATTCTTTTGACTCCCACTATCAAGAATGAAATGTAGAAGCTTACCTTTCACCCATAAATTAGAGTGAAACAACCTTTCCTTGTCATCTAGCCTCTCCTCATAGGTTTGTGATGAATAAATGATGGCATTGAGATCAAAATCTATAATTTCTTCTTTATCCTTTTCGACTGTACAGTGTGTATGAGGTAGAGCAGTAGATATTGAGGATTGTGAGTCAGAAAGTAAGGACTTGATGGCTTGACATTCTTATTTGGATTGAGTTCTATATTTGTGTTAATCATGCCATTTCCCAATCTTCCCTTCATTTTTCTTCCAATTTTAGCCTCATATTTGACCTTCTTTGTCACTTTTCCATTTTAAAGGTTGACTCTTCATATTCATTCTTTCATGCTTCTGCTCAATCTTCATTATGAACTTATATGCCTCACCAAGGGTTTCCAAATTGAAGAGTTCCATTTCCCCTCATATATACCATTATATTCCACCATGATATTTGAGAAATTTGTGTTTTCCACTTTTCTGGATGCCCAATCTCATAGATAAAGAATGAAAAATGTTTGTGTAATCTTGAACAGACTATTCCTTACTTTGGCAAAGTTGTTGCCACTCTATATATATATATATATATATATATATATATATATCATATGATCCAATGGAGTAGTATTTTTCCTTTACAGATTCTATGAAATTGTCCTAGGTAGGTTCTACCTTAAGGCCAATATCATCCATATTGAATCTCTTCTTATACACTTCCCACCAATTTTTGATAGGCAATGATTCTTTCAAAAGAAAAAAAGTGATTTTCTCTTTATCAATGAATTTATTTACATAAAAATAGGATGAAAATTGATCCAGCCAATTTTCTACTACATCAGCATTGATTTTGACTTCAAATGTAGGGATATCGAAATTCACTTTAACCTTGAAGGGTATTAGGGAACTAAAAAGATGTGGGGTTATAGATGAGGAGCTAGAATTTCCCATCGAGATTTGTTGGAAATTTTGGGTGAATTATTATATCATCTATTCTTACTACTAGTGGAGTGCTTCATTCACCATTTTTTTGAAAGGATTAGATGTCTCAATGTTATCCACCATTTGAGGTAATTTGAAGCAAATAGGTGGCTAGTCTACTGGTTCTATTATTTTCCATCCAAGCTTCTTATAATCTGACCTCATCTTAGAGATCATACACTCTAAAGATAAACCACTTTGATACCACTGATCTAAAAATCAAGAGCTTTGGTTGAAAGATAACTCAAGAAACATGAATAACATAATTGTAATAATGTTATCTCTAAGAAAAGATGTTTTATTGATCAAATTTGTAGATCTAAATATATGAGAAGAGATATTTGCTTGCCTTTTCAAGAAACATCTATTTTTAAACATTATTTGAAGGTAGGAAGAGGATGTAGAAGGTCACCAATATCGAGGGAGGTGAAGTGGTTTGACTTCTATGATTTACAATATTACAGATTTTAAAAAATCACTATTTTTAGAAACTTATTATTTTTAGATTGCACTATTAAAATTAAAATTTAGGACACTTCTATTGGGATTTTAGTGTTAAAAACTATCAATCATAGCTCCATGCCCTATCATCATGTTCTCCTCATTCTTAGCTTTCTAATGATTCAACTGGGGAGTTAAATAGAGATATGGTACAAAATTTATGGCTCCCAAAAGTTTTGTCACCAATTGGGGTAGAACCGTCAATTGAATTATCACCTAAAATGTTACTCAGATCAAAATGTAAAAAACCTAAAGGGCAAATGCAAAAACCCTGAAAGGTAATTTTGATAGTGTGAAGGAAATATTTCATACGTCAAGATGCCCATGACAAAAGTCATGAAGGGTTAAATTCATAAGGAAAAATGCCATTTTAGAAAGATCGAAGGGTTACTTCAAAAATGCCAAAGGGAAAATGCAAAAATCCTAAAGGGTAGGTCTGTTTTATTGAGAAAAATGTTGCGAGGAAAATAGATCGAGTGAATTATTATGGGAAAAAAGTTGTGAGGAAAATGGATCAAGTGAATACATGAATGGCTAACCAAGGAGTACATCACAAACATCAGACCTCATCTTGGAAAGGTTTTATTGCATATGAGAGAAGACATTGGTGGGTGACATGGAGGTTTCTCCCTAGACTCAACTATCCAATATTGTATGGCTTTAGGTGAGGCTTCATGGATAGGTTTAGGATTTTCACAATATTAGTAGAGATTAAATTCTTTTGACTCTCACTATCAAGAATGAAATGCAGAGGCTTTCCTTTCACCCATAACTTAGAGTAAAATAAACTTTCCTTATCATCTAGCCTCTCCTCATGGGTCTATGATGAAGAAATGATGGCATTAGGCTCAACATCTATGATTTATTCTTCATCCTTTTTGACTATAGGGTGTGTATGAGATAGAGTAATAGATGTTGAGGATTGTGACTTGGAAAGTAGGGACTTGATGGCTCAACATTATTCTTTGGAGTGAGTTCTAGATTTGTGGTAATCACACCATTTACTAGTCTTCCTTGCCTTTTACTTCCAATATTGGCCTCATGTTTGACCTTCATTATCACTTTTCCATTTTTAAGGCTGACTCTTCATATTCATTCTTCTATGCTTCTATTCAGTCTTCACTATGAACCTATATGCCTCACCAAGGGTTTCCAAATTGAAGAGTTTTATTTCCCCCTATATATGCCATTATATTCCACCACAATATTTGATAACCTTGTGTTTCTCACTTTCATGGATGATCGATCTCATAAATAGAGAATTAAAAATGTCAGTGTAATTTGTTCCTTACCTTGGCAAAGTTGTTGCCACTCTATATACAGATCATCATATACTCTAATGGGGTATTATTCTTCCCTTACAACTTCTATGAAATAATTCTAGGTAGGTTCCACCTCAAGGCCAATATCATCCATACTAAAACTCTTCTTGTACACTTTGTACCAATTTTTGATAGGCAATAATGCTTTCAAAAGAGCAAAAGTGATCTTCTCTTTATCAGTGAATTTATTTATAGAAAAATAGGATGACTATCGATCTAACCAATTTTCTACTACATCAGCATTGATTTTGCCTTCAAATTTAGGGATATTAAAATTCACCTAAACCTTGAAGGGTGTTGGGGAACTAAAAAGATGTGGGGTTGTAGATGAGGAGCTAGAATTTTCCATAAGGATTTGTTGGAGATTTTTTATGAATTATTCTAGCATCTATGTTTTCTACTACTAGAGAGCTCCATTCACCATTTCTTTGAAAGGATTAGATGTCTCAATGTTGTCTACCATTTGAGATCATTTGGAGCGAACAAGTGGATAGTCTACTAATTCTATTATTTTCCACCCAAGCTTCCTATAATATGACCTCATCCTCAAGATCATACACTCTAAATAAAAATCACTCTGATACCATTGATCCAAAACTCAATATCTTTGGTTGACAAATAATTCAAGAAATAATAATACATAATTTTAATAATTTTATCTCTAAGAAAAGATGTTTTATTGATCAAATTTATAGATTCAAACATATGCCTATCTCTGAGAAGAGATGTTTGCTTGCCTTTATGCTAAATTTATTTTTATACATACTTTAAAGGTAGGAGGAGGTTGTCAAAGGTCACCAATCTTGAGGGAGACGAAGTGGTTCAATTTCCATGATTTACAATATTACAAAATTTGAGAAATTACTATTTTAAGAAACATACTATTTTTAGATTACACTATTAAAATTAAAATTTAGGGCACTTATATTGGGATTTCATGGATCAAAACCATCAAACATAGTTCCATGCTATCTAATCACATTCTCTTTATTCTTAGCTTTCCAACGGTTTAAATGGGGAGTCAAACAAAGCTATGATGCAAAATTTATGGCTCCTAGAAGTTCTACCACCAATTGGGGCATAACCGTCACTCGAATTGTCACTTAAAATGTTACTCAGATCAAAATACAAAAACCCTAAAAGGAAAATGCAAAAATTCTAAAGGGTAATTTTGATAGTCTGAAGTATCTATTTTGTAGGGCAAGATGCCCATGACAAAAGTCTAGATGGGTCAAATTCATAAGGAAAAAAGACATTTTAGAAAGACCAAAGAGTTACCTCAAAAAAGCCAAAGGGAAAATGTAAGAATCTAGAAGGGTAGGTCTATTTCATTAAGCAAAATGTTGTAGGTAAAATGGATCAGGTGAATTATTGTGAGAAAAAAGTTGTGTGGAAAATAGATTGAGTGAATACATGAATGGATGACGAAGGAGTACATCACAAACATCCAGATTGACCACATCACACAAGACCTCATCTTGGAAAGGTTTTATTGCATATGAGAGAAGACATTGGTGGGTGACACAGAGGTTTCTCTCTAGACTCAACCATCCAATACTGTATGGCTTTGGGTGAGGATTCATAGATAGATTTAATCTTTTCACAACATTAGTAGAGATTAAATTCTTTTGACTCTCACTATCAAGAATGAAATGCAGAGGCTTACTTTTCACCCATAAATTAGAGTGAAACAACCTTTACTTTTCATCTAGACACTTCTCATAGGTTTTTGATTAAGAAATGATGGCATCAAGCTCAATATCTACAATTTTTTCTTCATCCTTTTTGACTATAGGGTGTGTATGAGGTAGAGTAGTAGATGTTAAGGATTGTGACTCAGAAAGTAGTCACTTGATGGCTCAACATTCTTCTTTGGATTGAGTTCCAGATTTATGGTAATAACATCATTTCCCAGTCTTCCTTTCCTTTTTCTTCAAATTTTGGCCTCATGTTTGACCTTCATTATCACTTTTCTATTTTAAAAGTTGACTCTTCATATTCATTCTTCCATGCTTCTACTCAATCTTCACCATGAACTTGTATGCCTCACCAAGGTTTTCCAAATTGAAGAGTTCTATTTCCCCTTGTATATACCATTGTAGTCCACTATAATATTTGAGAACCTTATGTTTCTCACTTTATTTGATTCCAAATCTCATAGCTAGAGAATAAAAATGTCAGTGTAATCTTGAATAGACTGTTCCTTACCTTGGTAAAGTTTTTGCCACTTTATATATAGATCATCATATGCTCTAATGGGGTAGTATTCTTCCTTTATAGCTTCTATGAAATTATCCTAGGTAGGTTCCACCTCAAGGCCAATATCATCTTTACTAAATCTCTTATTATATGTTTCTCAATAATTTTTGACAAGCAATAATACTTTCAATAGAGAAAAAGTGATCTTCTCTTTATCAGTGAATTTATTTACAAAAAATAAGATGATAATTGATCTAACTAATTTTCTACTGAATAAACATTGATTTTTTCTTTAAATGTAGGGATATCAAAATTCACTTGAACCTTGAAGGGTGTTGGGGCACTAAAAAGATGTGGGGTTGTAGATGAGGAGTGAGAATTTTCCATCAAGATTTGTTAGAAAATTTGGGTGAATTATTGTAGCATCTATGATTACTACTACTGGAGAGCTTCATTCACCATTTCCTTGAAAGGATTGGATGCCTCAGTTTTATCCACCATTTGAGGTCATTTAGATTGAATAGGTGGATATTCTGTTGGTTCTATTATTTTCCACCCAAGTTTCTTGTAATCTGACATCATCCTTAAGATCATACACTCTAAAGATAAATCACTCTAATACCATTGATCCAAAACTCAAGATATTTAGTTAAAATATAATTCAAGAAACAAGAATAACAAAATTATAATAATTCTATCTTTGAGAAGAGATGTTTTATTGATCAAATTTACAAATCCAAACATATGCCTATCTCTGAGAAGAGATGTTTGCTTGCCTTTTTTGGATACATCTATTTTTATACAAACTTTGAAGGTAGGAGGATGATGTAGAAGGTCACAAATCTCAAGGGAGATTAAGTGGTTTGACTTCCAACATTTTAAATATTATAAAATTCTAAAATTACTATTTTTAGAAACTTACTATTTTTAGTTTGCACTATTAAAATTGAAATTTAGGACACTTTCATTCTGATATCTAGGGATAAAAAATATTGAGCATATCTCTATGCCATCTCATCATGTTCTTCTCATCATTATCTTTCCAATGATTCAAATGGGGAGTCAAATAGAGCTATGGTGCAAAATCTATGGCTCTCAGAAGTTCTACCATCAATTGGGGTAGAACCATTACTTGAATTATCACCTAAAATGTTGTTCACATCAAAATGCAAAAATATTGAATGGAAAATGAAAAAATCTTGAGTGGTAATTTTGGTAGTCTGAAGGATCAATTTTATAGGACAAGATGCCTGTGAGAAAAGTCTTGAAGGGTCAAATTCATAGGAAAAAAGGCCATTTTAGAAAGGCCAAAGGGTTACTTCAAAAAGGCCAAAGGGAAAATGCAAAAAGCTTGAAGGATAATTTTGACAATATAAAGGATCTATTTTGTAGGGCAAGATGCCCATGATAAAAGCCCTGAAGGGTTAAATTCATATGGAAAAAGGCCATTCTAGAAAGACCAAAGGGTTACTTCAAAAAGGCCAAAGGACAAATGTAAATATATAAAAGGGTAGGTCTGTTTCATTGAGAAAAATGTTGTGGAGAAAATGGATCAGTTGAATTATTATGGGAAAAAAGTTGTGAGTAAAATGGATCAAGTGAATACATGAATGGTTGACCAAGGAGTACATCATAAACATCTAGATTGACCACATCACACAAGACCTCATTTTGGATAGGTTTTATTGCATACGAGAGAAGACATTGGTGGGTGACATGGAGGTTTCTCCCTAGACTCAACTATCCAATACTATATGGCTTGAGGTGAGGTTTCATGGATAGATTTAGGCTTTTCACAACATTAAAAGAGATTAAATTCTTTTGACTCCCACTATCAAAAATGAAATGCAGAGGCTTACCTTTCACTCATAACTTAGAGTAAAACAACCTTTCCTTGGCACTTGTCCTCTCCTCGTAGGTCTATGATAAAGCAACAATGGCATCAGACTCAACCACTATAGTTTCTTATTCATCATTTTCAATTGTAGGGTGTGTATGAGGTATAGATATTGAGGATTGTGACTCAAAAAGTACGGACTTGATGGCTCAACATTCTTCATTGGAGTAAGTTTTATATTTGTGGTAATCACACCATTTCTTAGTCTGCCCTTCATTTTTCTTCCAATTTTGGCCTCGTGTTTGACCTTCTTTGTCACTTTTCCATTTTTAAGGTTGAATCTTTATATTCATTCTTCCATGCTTCTACTCAACCTTTACCACAAACTTGTATGCCTCACCAAGGGTTTCCAAATTGAAGATTTCTATTTTCCCTGATATATACTATTGTAGTCCATCATGATATTTGAGAATCTTGTGTTTCTCACTTTTTTAGATGCCTAATCTCACAAATAGAGAATGAAAAAAGTCATTATAATCTTAAATAGATTATTCTTTACCTTGGTGAAGTTGTTGCCACTCTATATACAGATCATTATATGATCCAATGGGGTAGTATTCTTCCTTTACAGCTTCTATGAAATCATCCCAGGTAGGTTTCACCTCAAGGCCAATATCATCCATACTGAATCTCTTCTTGTACACTTTTCCACCCATTTTTGATAGGCAATGATGCTTTCAAAAGAACAAAAGTGATCTTCTCTTTATCGATGAATTTATTTTAAAAAAATAGGATGATAATTGATCCAACTAATTTTTTAATGCATAAGTATTTATTTTTCCTTCAAATGTAGGGATATCAAAATTCACCTAAACCTTAAAGGGTGTTGGGGCACTAAAAATATGTGGGGTTGTAGATGAGGAGCTAGAATTTTCCATCGAGATTTGTTGGAGAATTTGGGAAAATTATTGTAGAATTTGTGCTTGCAACTGTTGGAGGGATTCATTCACCATTTCCTGGAAAGGATCAGATGTCTTAGTGTTATCTATTATTTGAGGTCATTTGGATCGAATAGGTGGATAGTATGTTGGTTCTATTATTTTTTACCCAAGCTTCCTGTAATCTAATCTCATACTTAGGATCATACACTATAAAGACAAATCACTATGATACCACTGATCCAAAACTCAAGAGCTTTGGTTAAAAGATAATTCAAGAAACAAGAATAACATAATTGTAATAATTATCTCTGAGGAGAGATGTTTTATTGATCAAATTTTTAGATCCAAACATATGCCTATCTCTAAGAAGAGATGTCTACTCACCTTTTTGGGCTACATCTATTTTTATAAATACATTTAAGGTAGGAGGAGGATGTGGAAGGTCACCAATCTCGAGGAAGATGAAGTGGTTCAACTTCCATGATTTACAACATTACAGAATTCAAAAAATTATTATTTTAGAAACTTATTACTTTTAGTTTGCACTATTAAAATTGAAATTTTGGAAACTTCCATTGGGATTTTAGAGATAAAAAACCATCTATCATACATCCATGCCATCTCATTATGTTCTATTCATTCTTAGCTTTCCAACAGTCTAAATAGGGAGTCAAACAGAGCTATGGTGCAAAAGATATGGCTCTTAGAAGTTTTACCTCCAATTGGGGTAGAACTATCGACTGAATTATCACTTGAAATGTTGCTCAGATCAAAATGTAAGAAATCCTAAAGTGTAATTTTGATAGTCTAAAAGATCTATTTCATAGGGTAAGATGCCCATGACAAAAGTCTTGAAGGGTCAAATTCATAAAGAAAAAGGCCATTTTAGAAAGACCTAAGGGTTACTTCAAAAAGGGCAAAGGGAAAATGCAAAAACCCCAAAGGGTAGGTTTGTTTCATTGAGAAAAATGTTGTGGGGAAAATGGATCATGTGAATACATGAATGGCTAACCAAGGAGTACATTGTAAACATCTAGATTGACCACATCACACAAGACCTCATCTTGGAAAGGTTTTATTGCATATGAGAGAAGACATTGGTAGGTGACACAAATTTTTTTCCCTAGACTCAACCATCTAATACTATATGGGTTTAAGTGAGGCTTCATGGATAGATTTAATCTTTTCACAAAATTATCAGAGATTAAATTCTTTTGACTCCCACTATCTAGAATAAAATGTAGAGGTTTACCTTTCACCCATAACTTAGAGTGAAATAACCTTCCCTTATCATCTGACCTCTCCTTGTGGGTCTGTGATGAATTAACGATGGCATCAGACTCATTATCTACACTTTATTCTTCATCCTTTTCGATTGCAGGGTGTGTATGAGGTAGAGTAGTAGATGTTGAGGATTGTGACTCAAAAAGTAAGGACTTGATGGCTTGACATTCTTCTTTGGAGTGAGTTCCAAATTTGTGGTAATCACACCATTTCCTAGTCTTCCCTTCCTTTTGCTTCTAATTTTGGCCTCATGTTTGACCTTCTTTATCACTTTTTCATTTTGAAGGCTAACTCTTCATATTCATTCATCCATGCTTCTACTCAATCTTTACTATGAACTTGTATGCCTCACCAAGATTTTCCAAATTGAAGAGTTCTATTTCTCCCCATATATACCATTATAGTCCACCATGATATTTGAGAACCTTGTGTTTTTCACTTTCCTAGATGCCCAATCTCACAGATAGAGAATGAAAAATGTTAGTGTAATCTTGAACAGACTATTCCTTACCTTGGTGAAGCTATTTCCACTCTATATACAAATCATCATATGCTCCAATAGGGTATTATTCTTCCTTTATAGCTTTTATGAAATCATCCCAGGTAGGTTTCATCTCAAGGCCAATATCATCAAGATTGAATCTTTTCTTGTACACTTTCTACCAATTTTTGATAGGCAATGATGTTTTCAAAAGAGCAAAAGTGATCTTCTCTTTATCAATGAATTTATTTACAAAAAAATAGGATGAAATTTGATCCAATTAATTTGATACTACATTAACATTGATTTTGCCTTCAAATGTATAGATATCAAAATTTACCTAAACCTTGAAAGGTGTTGGGGCACTAAAAATATGTGGGGTTACAAATGTGGAGCCATATTTTCTCATCGATATTTGTTGGAGAATTTGGGTGAATTATTGTATCATCTACACTTACTACTACTTGAGGCCTTCATTCACCATTTCTTTGAAAGGATTGGATGTCTCGATGTTATCTACCATTTGAGATCTAAACATATGCCTATCTCTTAGAAGAGATGTCTACTTACCTTTTTAGGCTACCTCTATTTTTATACATACTTTGAAGGTAGGAGGAGGATGTGTAAGGTTACCAATCTCAAGGGAGATGAAGTGGTTCGACTTCCATGCTTACAACATTATAAAATTCAAGAAATTATTATTTTTATAAATTTACTATTTTTAGATTCCACTATTAAAATTAAAATATAAGACACTTTCAGTAGGCTTTCAAGAGTCAAAAAACATCAAGCATAGCTCCATGCCATCTCATCACATTCTCCTCATTCTTAGCTTTCCAATGGTTCAAATAGGGAGTCAAATAGAGCTATGGTGCAAATGGTATGGCTCCCAAAAGTTCTACCACCAATTGGGGTATAACCATTGCCCGAATTATCACCTAAAATATTACTCAGATCAAAATGTAAAATGCTTGAAGGGAAAATGCAAAAAACTTGAAGGGTAATTTTGACATTCTAAGAGATCTATTTTGTAGGGCAAGATTCCCATGACAAAAGTCCTAGAGGGTTAAATTCATAAGAAAGAAGGCCTTTTTAGAAAGATCAAAGGGTTACTTAAAAAAGGCCAAAGGGAAAATGCAAAAATATTGAAGGGTAGGTCTATTTTATTGAGAAAAATGTTGTAGGGAAAATGGATCAGGTGAATTATTGTGGGGAAAATGGATCAAGTGAATACATGAATGGTTGACCAAGGAGTACATCACAAACATCTAGATTGACCACATCACATAATACCTTATCTTAGAAATGTTTTATTGCGTATGAGAGAAGACAACGGTGGGTGACATGGAGGTTTCTCCCTAGACTCAACCATCTAATAATTTATGGCTTTGGATGAGGCTTTATGGATAGATTTAAGATTTTCACAACATTAGTAGAGATTAAATTATTTTTACTTCCACTATCAAAAATGAAATGCATAGGCTTACCTTTCACCCATAACTTAGAGTGAAATAATATTTCCTTGTCATCTAGCCTCTCCTCATGGGTCTATGATGAAGCAAAAATGGCATTCAACTCAACATCTACAATTTATTCTTCATCCTTTTGAACTATAGAGTGTGTATAAGGTAAAGTAGTGGATGTTGAGGATTGTGACTCAGAAATTAATGACTTGATGGCTTGACATTTTTCTTTGGAGTGAGTTCTATATTTGTGGTAATCACACTATTTCCCAGTCTTCCCTTCCTTTTGCTTCTAATTTTGGCCTCATGTTTGACCTTCTTTGTCACTTTTCTATGTTAAAGGTTGACTCTTCATAGTTATTCTTCCATGCTTCTACTCAATCTTCACCACAAAATTGTACACTTCATCTAGGGTTTCCAAATTTAAGATTTATATTTCCCCCCATATATACCATTGTAGTCCACCATGATATTTGAGAACCTTATGTTTCTCACTTTCTTGGATGCCCAATCTTGCAGATAGAGAATGAAAAATGTCAGTGTAATCTTGAATAGATTATTCCTTACCTTGACTAAGTTGTTGCCACTATATATACAAATCATCATATACTCCAATGGGGTAGTATTATTCCTTTATAGTTTCTATGAAATCATTCTAGGTAGGTTCCACTTCAAGGCCAATATCATCCATATTGAATCTCTTATTATACACTTCCCACCAATTTTTGGTAGGCAATGATGATTTCAAAAGAGAAAAAGTGATCTTTTTATCATTGAATTTATTCATAGGAAAATAGGATGGCAATTGATCCATCCAATTTTCTATTACATTTAGCATTGATTTTGCCTTAAAATGTAGGGATATCAAAATTCACCTAAACTTTGAATGATGTTAGGGCACTAAAAAGATGTGGGGTTATAGATGAGGACCCATAATTTTTCATCAGTATTTGTTGGATAATTTGGGTGAATTATTGTAGCATTTGTGTTTGATACTACTAGACAACTTCATTCACCATTTCCTTAAAAGGATCAGATGTCTTGGTATTGTCTACCATTTGAGGTCATTTAGAGTGAACAGGTGGATAGTCTACTTGTTCTATTATTTTCCACCCAAGATTCTTGTAATCTAACCTCATTCTCCAAATCATATACTCTAAATAAAAACTAATCTGATACCACTAATCCAAACTTATGAGATTTGGTTGAAATATAATTCAATAAATAAGAATAACAGAATTATAATAATATTATCTCTAAGAAGAGATGTTTTATTGATCAAATTTGTGGATCCAAACATATGCCTATCTCTGAGAAAAGATGTGTTCTTGAATTTTTAGGCTACATCTAATTTTATACATACTTTTAAGGAAGGATGAAGATGTGGAATGTCACCAATCTTGAGGGAGATGAAGTGGTTTGACTTTCATGATTTACAACATTACAAAATTTGAGAAATTACTATTTTTAGATTGCACTATTAAAATTAAAATTTAGGACACTTCCATTGGGATTTTTGGTTACAAAAATCATTGAGCATAGATCCATACCATCTCATCATGTTCTCCTCATTCTTCACTTTCCAATGGTTTAAACGGGGAGTTAAATGGGGATATGGTGCAAAAGTTATGGCTCTTAGAAGTTCTGCTACCAATTGGGGTAGAACCGTCACCTAAATTATTGCCTAAAATATTACTCAGATCAAAATGCAAAACGCCTGAAGGGCAAATGCAAAAATCTTGAAGGGTAGTTTTGACAGTCTAAAGGATCTATTTCTTAGGGAATGATACCCATGACAAAAGTTCTGAAGGGTCAAATTCATAAGGAAAAAGGCCATTTTAGAAATCCCAAAGGGTTACTTCAATATTGCCAAAGGGAAAATGCAAAAATCCTAAAGGATAGGTCTATTTCATTGAGCAAAATGTTACAAGCAAAATGGATCAAGTAAAACATTATGGGAAAAAAGATGCAGGGGAAATGGATCAGGTGAATACATGAATGGCTAACCAAGGGTACATCGTAAACATATAGATTGACCACATCACATAAGACCTCATCTTGGAAAGGTTTTATTTCATATGAGAGAAAACATTGGTAGGTGGCATGGAGGTTTCTCCCTAGACTCAACTATCTAATACTGTATGGCTTTGGGTGAGGCTTCAAGGATAGATTTAGGTTTTTCACTACATTAATAGATATTAAATTCTTTTGACTCCCACTATCAAGAATGAAATACATAGGCTTACCTTTCACCCATAACTTAGATTGAAACAACCTTTCCTTGTCATCTAACCTCTCCTCATGTGTCTGTGATGAAGTAATGATGGCATCATACTCAGAATCTATAATTTCATCTTCATCCTTTTTGACTGTAGGGTGTGTATGAGGTAGAGCAGTAGATGCTGAGGATTGTGACCTAGAAAGCAAGGACTTGATGGCTTGACATTCTTCTTTGGATTGAGTTCTATATTTATAGTAACCACACCATTTTATATTCATCTAGTCCTTTTTCTTCCAACTTTGGCCTCATGTTTGACCTTCCTTGTCACTTTTCGATTCTGAAGGCTGGCTCTTTGTACTCATTCTTCTATGCTTATACTCAATCTTCACCATGAACTTATACACCTCACTGAAGGTTTCCAAATTGAAGAGTTCCATTTCCCCCATATATACCATTGTATTCCACCACAATATTTAATAACCTTGTGTTTTTCACTTTCTTGGATGCCTAATATCATAGATAGATAATGAAAAATGTCAGTGTAATCTTAAACAAACTATTCCTTACCTTGGCAAAGTTATTGCCACTCTATATATAGATCATCATATACTCCAATGGAGTAGTATTCTTCCTTTATATCTTTTATTAAATTATCCTAGGTAGGTTCCACCTCACGCCCAATATCATCCATACTGAATCTCTTATTGTATACTTCCCACCAATTATTGATAGGCAATGATGCTTTCAAAAGAGAAAAAGTGATCTTCTCTTTATCAATGAATTTATTTACAAAAAAATAGGATGAAAATTGATCCAACCAATTTTCTACTACATTAGCATTTGTTTTTCCTTCAAGTTTAGGGATATCAAAACTCACCTGAACCTTGAAGGGTGTTAGGGTATTGAAAAGATGTGGAGTTGTAGATGAGGAGCCAAATTTTTCCATTAGAATTTGTTGGATAATTTAGGTGAATTATTGTATCATCTACATTTGCTACTACTAGAGGGCTTCATTCACCATTTCTTTAAAAGGATTGGATGTCTTGATTTTGTCTACCATTTGAGGTCATTTGGAGAGAACAAGTGGATAGTTTTTTGGTTCTATTATTTTCCACCCAAGATTATTGTAATCTAACCTCATCTTCAAGATCATAAACTCTAAATACAAACCACTCTGATATCACTAATCCAAAACTTAGGATCTTTGGTTGAAAGATAATTTATGAAAGAAGAATAACACAATTGTAATAATGTTATCTCTGAGAATAGATATTTTATTGATCAAATTTGTAGATCCAAACATATGCCTATCTCTGAGAAGAGATGTCTACTAGAATTTTTAGGATAGATCTATTTGTATACATAATTTGAAGGCAGGAGGATGTGGAAGGTCACCAATCTCAAAGGAGATGAAGTGGTTCAACTTTTATGATTTACAACATTACAATATTCAAAAAATTACTATGTTTAGAAACTTACTATTTTAAGATTGCACTATTAAAATTGAAATTTAGGACACTTTCATTGGTATTTTAGAGATCAAAAACCATCAAAATTATCTCCATGTTATCTCATCACATTCTCCTCATTCTTATCTTTCCAACAGTTCAAATGGGGAGTCAAATGAAGCTATGGTGCAAAAGTTATGGCTCCTGAAAGTCTTGCTACCAATTGGGGTAGAATCATCACTTGAATTATTGCCTAAAATGTTGCTTAGATCAAAATGCAAAAAGTTTGAAGGGTAATTTTTATAGTCTTAAGGATCATTTTTTTAAGGCAAGATGCCCATGACAAAATTCCTAAAGAGTCAAATTCATAAGGAAAAAGGCCATTTTAGAAAGACCGAAGGGTTAATTCAAAAAGGCCAAAGGGTAAATGCAAAATTCATGAAGGGTGGGTCTATTTCATTGATTAAAATGTTGTGTGGAAAATGGATCTAGTGAATTATTATGGGAAAAAAGTTTTAGGGAAAATGGATCAGGTGAATACATGAATGGCTGATCAAGGAGTACATCACAAACATTCAAATTGACCACATCACACAAGACCTCATCTTGGAAAGATTTTATTGCATATGAGAGAAGACATTGGTGGGTGGCATAGAGGTTTCTCCCTAGAATTAAACATCCAATATTGTATGGCTTTAGGTGAGGCTTCATTGACAAATTTAGGCTTTTCACAACATTAGTAGAGATTAAATTATTTTGACTCTCACTATCAAGAATGAAATGTAGAGGCTTAACTTTTAGCCATAACTTAGACTAAAACAACCTTTCCTTGTAATTTGGCCTCTCCTCATGGGTCTATTATGAAGCAATGATGGCATCGGGCTTAGTATCTACAATTTATTCTTCATCCTTTTTTATTGAAGGGTGTGTATGAGGTAGAGCAATAGATGTTGAGGATTGTGACTCAGAAAGCAAGGACTTGATGGCTTGACATTATTCTTTGAAGTGAGTTCCATATTTGTAGTAATCACACCATTTTCTAATATTCCCTTCCTTTTTCTTCTAATTTTGGCCTCGTGTTTGACCTTATTTATCATTTTTTCATTTTGAAGGCTAACTCTTCATATTCATTCTTCCATGCTTTTGCTCAATCTTCACCATGAACTTGTACACCTCACCAAGGGTTTCCAAATTTAAGAGTTACATTTACCCCAATATATACCATTGTATTCCACCATGATATTTGATAACCTTTTTTTTCTCACTTTCCTATATTCTTAAACTCATAGATAGAGAATGAAAAATATTAGTGTAATCTTGAACAAATTATTCCTTACCTTAGCGAAGTTGTTGCCACTCTATATACAGATCATCATATGCTCTAATGGGGTGGTATTCTTCCTTTACAACTTCTTTTAAATCATCCCAAGTAGGTTTCACCTCAAGGCCAATATCATCCATACTGAATCTCTTCTTGTACACTTCCCACCAATTTTTGATAGGCAATGATGCTTTCAAAAGAGCAAAAGTGATTTTCTCTTTATTAATGAATTTATTTACATAAAAATAGGATGAAAATTGATCCAAATAATCTACATCAGCATTGATTTTGCCTTCAAATGTAGGGATATAAAAATGCACTTGAACCTTGAAGGGTGTTGGGGCACTGAAAAGATGTGGGGTTGCAGATGAGGAGATAGAATTTCCCATCAAGATTTGTTGGAGAATTTGGGTAAATTATTGGGGCATCTATGCTTACTTCTATTGGAGAGATTCATTCACCATTTCCTTAGAAGGATCAGATGTCTCAGTGTTGTCCACCATTTGAGGTCATTTGGAGTGAACAGGTGGATAGTCTACTAGTTCTATTATTTTTCACCCAAACTTTTTATGATCTGACCTCATCTTCAGGATCATACACTCTAAAGACAAACCACTCAAATACCACTAATCAAAAACTTAGGAGCTTTGGTTGAAATATTATTCAATAAATAATAATAACACAATTTTAATATTGTTATCTCTGAGAAGAGATGTTTTATTTATCAAATTTACAGAGCCAAATATATGCCTATCTCTGAAAAAAGATGTCTACTTGCCTTTTTGGGCTACATCTATTTGTATACATACTTTAAATGTAGGATGAGGATGTAGAAGGTCACCAATCTTGAGGGATATTAATTAGGTTGACTTTCATAATTTATAACGTTACAAAATTTGAGAAATTACTATTTTTAAAAACTTACTATTTTTAGATTACACTATTAAAATTGAAATTCATGACACTTACATTCCATTGATGGGACCGAAACCCCCCAAAGCTCTGACACAACTTGTCAGATTTAAGAACACACATGATTACCAATGTATAAGCAACTAAACATGCGGAATCCAGAAGAACAAATAATTATCAATGAGAAAACACACAGAACATGAGAGGCAATATACAATTATATTCAACTCTTTACAAAGGAATCTACAACAAAGAGGTGGCACTCTTTCTTCCACATCCTGTGGGCTTACAGTAAACTTCCCTCCAGAGTAATCTTCTCTCATAGGTCACAACACATAGCTAACACAAGTTGTTGTTCACCTCATTGCACATCTGTACAATCGAGTACACAATCATACTCCAAGTAGATCTCTCCATGATCCTGCTGATGTATTACTGTCACCTTGGATCTAACGTCCCCACGCTGATCTCCTTTCTGACCCTCACATCCATACACCCCTACAAATCAAACCTGATCTTACTTAAACACACATGGGGAATCCTACTTGATTCCACCATGGGAAGAACTCTCCAAGCTTCACATAGCTCTTCTCCAAATTCTCCACTTAACAATACAGCCCATGAGTCTCTCATATAGATCTCATGCATACACTAAAATTAGACAGGCGGCTTAAAGACTCAAACTGGTCTTCACATGCAAACTCTGCATTCACTTAACTGACTGTTCATCAACAGCAGTTCTGACCGCTACAGGTGACCGACATCAGTCCCTGCCCTCCTGGAGGTGACCGACGCCAGCCGATCTTTTGCCGATGTCGGTTTCCCTTCTGCGTCCCTTGACCGACATCGGTGTGGCCTGCCGACGCTAGAGATGCATACTTTCAGAAACCTCCTCCTTCTTTTGTTTGCAACAAGGTGAAGCTTTTAGCTCCACACCCTAACAATCTCCCACTTGGAGATAAAGAGCTACACCTGTACCCATACCAGTACTCTATCTAATCTGTATCTTGGCTTGTATTCCTCTTCAAGCTCCCACTTGAAGACAACCCACCACACTCCTTGTGGTGCTAACCCTATGCTTGAATTTTCTCCATTCTTCTGCCTTGCTATACTCCCACTCAAACAGCAACCCCTGTGAGTAACCTGTAATCAACAAACACTTAACAGATCTGGGACATTTGTTAGTCAAGCTCGCTCTGAGAACGTCCAACCTCACTCTGATACCAATTGATGGGACCGAAACCCCCCAAAGCTCTGACACAACTTGTCAGATTTAAGAGCACACATGATTACCAATGTATAAGCAACTAAACATGCGGAATCCAGAAGAACAAATAATTATCAATGAGAAAACACACAGAACATGAGAGGCAATATACAATTATATTCAACTCTTTACAAAGGAATCTACAACAAAGAGGTGGCACTCTTTCTTCCACATCCTGTGGGCTTACAGTAAACTTCCCTCCAGAGTAATCTTCTCTCATAGGTCACAACACATAGCTAACACAAGCTGTTGTTCACCTCATTACACATCTATACAGTCGAGTACACAATCATACTCCAAGTAGATCTCTCCATGATCCTGCTAATGTATTGCTGTCACCTTGGATCTAACGTCCCCGCGCTGATCTCCTTTCTGACCCTCGCATCCATACACCCCTACAAATCAAACTTGATCTTACTTAAACACACATGGGGAATCCTACTTGATTCCACCATGCGAAGAACTCTCCAAGCTTCACATAGCTCTTCTCCAAATTCTCCACTTAACAATACAGCCCATGAGTCTCTCATATAGATCTCATGCATACACTAAAATTAGACAGGAGGCTCAAAGACTCGAACTGGTCTTCACATGCAAACTCTGCGTTCACTTAACTGACTGTTCGTCAACAACAGTTCTGACCACTACAGGTGACTGACGTCGGTCCCTGCCCTCCTGGAGGTGACTGACGCCGGCCGATCTTCTGCTGATGTCGGTTTCCCTTCTGCATCCCCTGACCGACGTCGGTGTGGCCTGCCAATGCTGGAGATGCATACTTTCAGAAACCTCCTCCTTCTTCTGTTTGTAACAAGGTGAAGCTTTTAGCTCCACACCCTAACATTTATCATAGATCCATGCCATATTATCATGTTCTCCTTATTCTTATCTTTCTAATGGTTCAAATAGGGAGTCAAATGGAGCTATGGTGAAAAAGTTATGACTCCTAGAAGTTTTGCCACCAATTGGGGTAGAACTGTCACCCGAATTGTCACCTGAAATGTTGCTCTGATCAAAATATAAAAATATTGAAGGGAAAATGCAAAAATCTTGAAGGGCAATTTTGACAGTCTGAAGGATATATTTTATAGGGCAATATGCCCATGACAAAAGTCTTGAGGGGTCAAACTCATAAGAAAAAAGGCCATTTTAGAAAGACTAAAGGGTTACTTCAAAAGGCCAAATAAACTTGTTAAGGACAACTTGCACGAGTATTGAGAGAATAAGTCTTGCAATAATTAGGCTAAAAACATGAGAAACCTACATCAACTTAGACAAAATACCTAAAAAGAGTAAACCTGAATATCAAACTTGTTGGACAAAAATGTCTAATAAAAAATATACTCAAATAAACCCTTATAATTGCTCAAGTATTGAACATTTACATAATTCAAATAAAATCCTAGAGTGCATTAATACAATTAGCTTAGGAAATCTATATAAAACACCATTTTGCCTAAGTATGAAAAGCCAATAATCAATATTTTCTTAGATGTTACATAATCATATAGAATAAGGCTCAAAGTTAAGACCATAACCTTAAAAAGGTGGGTAAGGGGAATGATCATGAGCATTTAATAACCCATAAATTTGGTTATCAATCATTAAATCAATCATGAAGTGTGCCAAAAAAGAATAATTAAATCAGAAACATGAAATAGACTATTAAGTTAATTCATACAACATACTTGCCTTCTAATTTCTTGGATCTATGTGTGTCAAATGTGTATGTTATTTAACCTTTATTGTGATGATTTATTCTAAGGCTTGATGAATCTATAGGTTTTGTTCCAATGTTTATTAAATCTTAAAAAATAAGGGAAGCTCAAGGATTGCTCTGCTACCAACTAGGCATCCAGAGTCCTGATAGAGATACCTTAGACTCCTTTTATTCTCTTTAAATTATTTTATCTTAATCATTATGCATGGTACATTGACATTATTTCATAATGTGAGCCTTTTGATTTTCTTTTATATTTTGTTTTGCTCTTTTTGAACTCATTGGTTCTTTTCTTAATTTTTTCTTGAATGAAAAAGAGAAGAGTTGGAACCCTAGTGAGCTAGTATAATTATAAAACAAATCATTATTAGAACATCCCTGCCAGTTACATCTATACAAATAATTATGACTTCCAATAATTATTTATTGTGATAAGTGCATTTGATCCAATAAAACAAGAAAACTTTCTAAATTTATATGTACTCAAAGAGCAACTTCCACATGCCTGGTAAAAGTATTCAATTATGACACTATCTAGAATGGTTCATGATTACTTAACTTTATCCTAAAGACTAAAAAAAAAAAAAAATATCCCAATTTTTTAAAAAAATGGGTTATCCCTTACGATATTATATGTAATGATATTTTTGAGACAAAAATATCAATAGTATGGAATGGTCATAAATGCATGGTTGTAGGTATGTTTGTGAGTGTAAAGGGTATGGGATGGTTTATAAACTAGGTATATATGTATATCAAGACTAAATAAATGTTAAAAATCCTTATAATCACCTCTTCAATCCTCCTAAGAATCTAAATGAGCTCTATAAGTCATCAACTTGGGTAAAAAGAGTGGAATGCACTATTTTGTAAGCCAAAAGGCCTATATGCAGGCCTATAAAGTACTTCAAGAGACTTATCCTCAGTGGATTGAGTTGTGATAATGTGTTTTAGACCTAAAAAAACTATTTCCAAGCACTATAACTTTAAAATATCTTGGCAAACCACCTCAATCACCTCTCAAACCTAATCAAATACCTAGACTAGGGTTTTGACCATTTCATGGTTCACTCATATGTAGAGGGTTTTAGAATTTAAAATTTGGCATGGATCATGATCAGATAATGTGTAAATTTAATCACACACTTCTTATATTTTTCACATGTGTGGGAGGCTTGTGGAGCCAAAACTTAGTTTCTAGGCCTAGAGGGTTAATAGAGACCTAATTGGAGAAAGAAAATGGGCTAATAAGTGTACTTCCACTTGGATTTAGGTATTAAATTTTGGCATAGAGTTGTAATGGGATATTGGGTACTCAAAAATATATTTATTTTCCTATTATCATCCATACATTATTATACATACTGTGGTTTACATGTTTTTAGGGTTATAAGGAAGTGAGGCCAAATGAGAGCTTTAGGTGCAAGATGAAGCCTTGTAGATATTTTGAGTCCTCTAAATGATTTGTTTTAGGTATTATATGATGTGAATAATACAGACATATATTGACACTAACTTTTTATTGGAAAATTCAATATTTGACACTTGCAAGTAAGGTGAGGTGTGGTAGAGCTAAGGGGTTTCAAGACACCTAAAGAGTTACTTGATGATTACCACTGAGATGTCAGTTTAAGGAGATCATAAGTAGATGAAAGGTATTAGGAGAAGATCTAGATTGTAACTCAACATTAATTTATGATTAATGAGGCCACTTTTTATCTCATAAGCCAAGACAAAGTGCAATTTTTAAGAAGACAAGGTGTCAATCAACCAAAATAAACTCTACACCACTTGGAGTAGGAAAGCATATTTAAAAAATCACACATGTCATTCAAGACTTTTTGAGATAGTTTCATACCTCCTTTATTTAATTTAACTCTCATGAGATACTTGTCACCTCTCTCTCCTATGCCTTTCTCTCTTCTTCTCTCTCATTTCTTTATAAAATCAGCCTTGATAGGCTATATATGTATCCTCCACCTGGGTATGGTGAATCCCTACCCATTTTCAAGCCTTTGGTTAATGATAAACTTTTCATGTTACCTCCTCCCTTGACTGGTTTCAATGTGTGTGCATGACTAGCTAATCTTATCAAGTTATTAGATTTGCTTCCTTGACATGTTGTCCTTTTCTAACTTTCATATTCAGTTTGAAATCTTTTTTGCAAGTCTCATGAAGTGTCTAAGAGAGGTGTGAAAGTTAAGTGATATTTCTATGAATTAGTGTCATTTCATGACCTTTTTACTAGTCCTCTTAGCCCAAGTATATTTCACTACCTCCACAATGAAGTGTTGATGTAGAAAGGTAGATTAAGAGTAGTATTTACTTCAAGTTAGTCTCATGGTTGATGTGCACTTACATCTGGTTGGTAATGGTGAACTTATTTAGTGCATCACCTCTATTAGAGTAGGTTTCTCTCTCTTTTCCTAACAATTTGGTAGATTAGTGAATGATCATAACTAATACATCAATGGAGCTATTCTTTTAACCTAGAGATTCAATCTAGCATTAGTCTACCCATAGTTTAGGATTTTTTCCATGTTATCCCAAATTTGGAAGGCTTGAACTACCTTCTAAGGGTGAGAATTTGGGCTATAATAGTTGTAGCCTAAATTTTAGATTCAAGTCTTATTATTATATTTAGCAAATAAAAAACTAAAATCTAAACACACAAATAAGAGGGGATAAAAGAGATAATTAGAATGTTAGAGAGACTCTTACCATCACTTTACCTCTTTATATCTCCTCTCCAAGATTTTTAAATGGATACTTGATTCCAAATTTAAGGATGTTTGATTGATTGCTTGATATTTGATAATGGCTTCAAATGGATACTTTGGACTTGATGAAGGCTTTTGATGGATGCAAGGAGGATGATAATGGTGGTAAGATAGAAAGAAGGCTCTAAGATTTCAATTTAGTTTAATGAAGGGAGTGATCTTGGTTATATAGGAAATGGAGGGAGAAATCAATGGCTCAAATTTAATTTTGAGCCATTGAGATCAATGGCTAGGATATTTCCAAGGAATTTAGAATTCCTTGGAAATCTCTAGAATAGAAAATTCTAAGGGATAAAGAGCTAAAATAGATGAGATTTATAGAATCCTCCAATTATATAAATCTCCTATTAGGGTTTAGGGGTTTAGGAATAGCTAGGAATAGGGTGGTAGATGGGTAGGTAGAATAAATTGTGATTTTAAATTGGCAAGTGGTTAAGGGAGTAGGTTAGTAAGTAAATGGGTTTTGTTAGGGGGTTACTGAAGGGATTAATTGGTCATGCAATGGAGTAAGGTTTTTAGGATGTAGGAAATGAGATGTGGGATAATGGGAAATTAGTTAAATTAAATAGTAAATGTATTTATAAGTTAATTTAGTGGAATTAGTGTAATTAGTGGGGTGAGCAGATTTTAGTGGGTATTTTTTGCCCCTATTTTAAAGGGAATTATAAGTGGGAAAGATGAGAGAAGTAATGTTATTTCAAATATGAACCATGATCATGTGGGAGCCATGTTAGATGGTGTCAAAAATGAGTTAGTAAATGATTTAATAGGTATGATGCCCCTTCAAGGGAGTATGTAGGGAGAACTAACTTAGATGGTCACTCAAATAGAAGTCCTTAAGGTGGGATAAGACCAAAATAATAAAATAGGGTTAGGATGCCCCAAGACATAGTGATAGTTGAGATGCCCCAAGTTCTAAGACAAAGAGATAAATTAGCTCAGTTATGATGGGTTCTAGATTAATGACCAATTTCTAGAAAGTGATTTGATTGATAAGACAAAATTAATTGAGATGGGATGGGTTCAATCTTATGACAATTCCTATAACAAGGACATATGTTAGGGGAGGCTTGAAAATTGATAGTAAATATAAGCGTTGTTGATGGATGATAAGGAGATACATTATGCAATATTCATATCTTAAAAATGATGTGTGATTATTAAGTTACAAGCTTGAGGATAAGATGGTGATAAGGGATGAATGGTGGTTGAGTTATCCCTGGGCATAAAATCAAGACCAAGTACTACCTACATAATCCTAGAAGTCCTCAAACTAATGTAGTTATGACTCAGGATCCAAAGTGGATAGTGGGGAGATGG
>JARHVA010001386.1:1170000-1215000 GCA_037957365.1 Torreya grandis
AAAAAGGTAATTTAATATATAAATTATTAACTAAACAATCATACACACAATCATACCAGATAATGATAAAATAACACAAACTAAAGATAGGGATGATAATAAGGATATACAAAGGGATGATGAGGTGGTGATAAAAAATGATAATAAAAATTGAGCCTAGTGATGATTAGGGGCTATATACATGGGGTATGTAGTGCCTAAAACTATTATTTTTTAGAACAAGATTCCAACCAAATCTAAAAGTAATCATAAATGGGGTTTTGGATGATCCCTTAAGATTAGGTATCATAGTGTATGTAACAACCCTAGAATATAAAATATATGTTTGACCCTTCCATAATGAAAACATTAGTGGGAAGGTGTGAACCATGGTCTTAGAGATAAAAAGAGAAAAAATGGGGATGAAAGTTATCTTTAGGCTAAAAGGAGACGTGCTTGTCAAATAGGATATGATTAGGTGATGGGATGGGAGACGAACATAAGGATGTGATAGGATTTTAGGGACATCCCAATTACTCAATAAGTGATGAATTTTTCTTTGATTGAAAACACATATCCCCTATTACTGCATAAGAACTTGTGACGGATGCCCTCTGTTAAGACCAGGGTTAGGGATGAAAGTATGGAGCAAAATGGAAAGAGGAGGATGGAATGGAATAGGATATGCCCCCAAGAATGGGGATCCATAGACAAAGGTAAGGTGGATCCTATCAAGTGTAAAAGTTTATCAAATGCATTATATTCATTGGATCATCAAGTCCTTCACCATTCAATGTAGCTATTTTGTAGGCTTTAGATCCAAATTTTACAACTATGATATAAGGCCTAAGCCAATTGTCTTCAAATTTTCCTTTCTTGTCCCTATCAGTATTAGTATTTTTCTAATTTTCTTTTAGGACTAGGTTACCAACCTCAAATTAACTAGACTAGATCTTCTTGTAATTTTGGCCTTTCAATCTATTCTGATATGCTCGTAAGTGATTAAGGGCCTTTTGACGTTTTTCATCTAGAAGCTCCAATTCATATAGTCTCTCTTATCTACAATTTTTATTATTAATAATGCCCCTTAATGAGTTTTATAGGGATGGGAGCTCTACTTCCATAGGCAAGATTATTTTTATCCCATATACTAAGGCACATGGAGTGGCCCCAATAGGTGTTTAGACACTTGTGCAATAAGACCAAAGAGCTCGATATAATTGTAGGTGTCAAGTATTCCCTACTTAATTGACTATTTTATTGAGAATTTTGATAAAGGTCTTATTGGTTTCTTTAGTCTATCCATTCCCTTAGGGGTAATAAGGAGAACAAAAGTGTTGCTTGATATGATACCATTGGCATAAGGCCTCAACTTCTTGATTTTTGAAAAACTTTCCTTTATCAGAGATGATGTTGGTAGGGATACTAAAGCAATAAATTATTTGATTGAGGATTAATTTATAAATATAGAGGCCTATACTATAAGTAAGAGGCATTTATTTTATCCATTTAGTTAAATACTCCATTGTTATGATGATAAACTTATAACCATTTAAAGATTTAGGATCTATCTTGTTGATCAAATCAAGGACCCATATAGAGAATGGCCATGGGCTCATGATGGGATATAATTATTGTGTAGGTTCATGAATAATATTACCATTCTTTTTATAAGCTACACACTTTCTCATGTATTGGTAGGATTCATGTTTCATGGTAGGCCAATAATATCTAGTTCAAAGCAATTTCTTAGCTAGGGTCATTCTAATGATGTGACTACCACAAATATCATCATGCACCTCCTTGATCATGAGAGAGGCCTATTCCAAGGTTAGGCATCTTAACAAAGTCCTATCATATCCTCTATGATAGATCATGTTACCAAAGATTATGTAATGGGAGGTATAGTTGATGAAGGCTTTACATTAATGGTCATTAAGGTTAGGTGTTAAGATGTTATTATAAAGGTAACTATAGATGACATGGTACCAAAAAAGATTGGGATCAAAGATTGCACAAATTTTTAAAGGAGTCATGGATTGATGTGTTGGGAGAATCAAATGCTTTATTATAAAATTCCATTCAAGGATGTCTTCAGGGAGATCTATAATTGAGTTAATAGTGGCCATGGAATCAACTACTTTATTACTCCCTCTTGGTACTTTCTCAAACATGATAGTTTGAAAATTCTAATTCAATTGATCTACCATTTGTTTATAATGGAGTAACTTCTCTTCCTTGGTCTAGAACTCATCATTAACCTACTTAAATCACCAAATACTTGTAAATACTAGATATTCTATTGGATGTCTAGTTGGAATCCATCTATTAAAGCCTTGTGTGTTAATATATTATTGGTGCATGGGAAAGTTAGGAAAAAGGCTTTGGGAGTGACATCACCTTGCGGGCTAATAAGAAGGATACCTACCACTAATCCATGTGTAGTAAAAGAACCATCAAAATATAACTTCCAACCACTGGATTCCAAAGTATTCATTATAGAATCATTAGGGAAGGTTGTGATAGAGGATCAGTCACTTTTAAAGGTGCTTATACTAGTTGATCCACTATGACTTATCCCTTAATGGCCTTTTTATTAACATATTCAATATCAAATTCACTAAGTAACATAATCCATTTGGCCATTTATCTTGTGAGGGCTGATTTTGACAATAAATATTTAAGAGGATCAACTTTGGTGATGAGCTAGACTTGATTATTAAGCATATAATGTTGAAGTTTTTATGAGGAAAAAATCATGGCTAAGCATGCCTTTTTAATAGAAGTATAATTTATCTTGTATGATATTAGAGTGGGACTAAGATAATAATTTTTTTGTTCCTTGCCTTGATCATTATGTTGTGTCATGAGGGCACCTATTACATAGGGAGTTGTTGAGATATACAATAGTAAGGGCCTTCCCATGATAGGGGGTGATGGCACATGGTGGATTTTCCAAATATTGTTTGAGATTATTGAAATATTTTTAGCATTCAAAGTTCCAATTAAAAGTGGTCCCCTTATTTAAGAGATGGGTAAAGGGGTGAAATTTGTCTTCGAGCTGGGAGATAAATCGCTAAATGGATTGAAACTTTCCCTAGAGACTTCTAAGCTAATTTAGATTACAAGGATGAGGCATTTCCATAATTGCTTTTAATTTAGTTGGGTCTACTTTTATGCCCTTCCTAGAAACTATGAATCCCAATAACTTTCCTGAGGTAACACAAAATACACACTTCTTAGGATTTAATCTAACTTTGTATTTTGATAGCCACTCAAAGATTATCCTTAATATTACATGATGTTCTGACATGAGTCATGACTTCCCTAAGATATCATCCATGTAATCTTTAACTATATCATGCATCATGTGATGGAAAATAACTATCATGGCCCATTGATAAGTTTCACCAGCATTTTTGAGACCAAAATGCATGACCTGATAGTAAAAGGTTCCCCATGGAGTGATTAAGGTTATTTTATGTTGATCTTTAGACATGATTTTAATTTGATTATAGCCAAAAAAATCCATCCATGAGAGATAACATATCATATCCTACTATTGATTCCATGATCATGTTAATAATCATAAGAGGGAAGTCATATTTTGGAGATGCATTATTAATGTCTTGAAAGTCCATGAAAATCTGAATTCTCCCTTGTGGCTTTGCATAGGAACAATATTGGATATCCAATCAGAATAGTCGATGGGTTAGATGAAGCTGACTTCCAAGAATTGTTGTAGCTCCTCAACTAATAGGGATATTTTGTGGTGCATCTTTCATAATTTATGCTTGATAGGTTTAGCATTATGGTTCACCACAAAATGATGTACTACTAAGGAGAGATCAAGGCTAGGCATGTTAGAATAACACCATGTGAAAACATCTATGAACTCCTTTAAAAACTAAATAAGAATCTGATGCTCCTTTAGTATTAAAAGTATCCCCAGTTTGATAATTTTGGGATTTTATTTAGTCCAAATTTAACTTCAATCACCTCCTCAACGAGAAAGGGTGATTGATCTTATAGATAAGGGGGTAATTACTGAATAAGGATATTTGAAGTGAAACCACCTAGGAGTTATATATCTATTTCCATGTAATCTTCTAATTTAACTAAATCATGCAAAAATTCTTTTAGTTTTTAAAGTGGCTCTTCCTCTTCAAATTAATATTCTTCACTTTGTTCAAGGGGATGTTTTTATTCCCCAAAATAGGCTGAGTCACATAGATTAATACAAAATCCTTTCTTATGGTCACCAGAAGACATAAAATCTCAAGCTCCCAAAAATTCTATAATGGCCTCATCATTTTGAAATATATCAAAAGATGGCTCCTAAATTTTATCCCAATCAATGAGTGATGAGTAGTGGAGGGAGATGTTGATGGTGGAAATGGTGGTGTCAGGGCAAAGTTTGGTGAAAATAAGCTCCTTGAAGTGACTATAAATAGATTCCATCTTGACTTATTCATCAGAGAGACTACTTAGGGATCAAAAAAGTATCCATAATAATATTATCTAAGTCATCATCAAATAGTTTTTACCCTAAACCAGGATATTATGGATGTTCTTGAACTGATATGGGTTCAATCCTACCTTGTCCATGTCTCCCTAGTCCTTTCCCTTAATCAAGCATGTTATATAACATTTTTTGGACATGGGGGTATCACTTTCTAGAAGATGTAAGGGTCTCTTCTTATAAAATAATTCATGAGTCATTTGATTCATAAATATACTCTTCAGATAGTAGACCTGTGTTAGATAAGGCCATTGGTCCAAACTGATATTTGATAAGATTGGTCTTCTACATAGTTGAGAACCCATAACTATGTGGGGAAAGTGGTAGGTTATCAACACATAATATTTTATATTCACATTCCATGTAACCTATGCATGTGATTTTTAAGTGATTGACCTTAGGTAGTGGATCTAAAGTAGATATAATCTTGTTAGGGCATATATACTTAGAAGTGGTTGGATTTAATATGGAATTGTCTATGCTAGGATAATAAGATGATGAAGAGGATTGATCCATTTGACAGTTGCAAAAATGATCAATTTATCTAGGGATGGTGACTTTTATACCTGAGTGGGGGATTTTGAGACATTGATGTAGGGTAGATAGGATAGCTTACATCTCATGGATCCAAGGATGACCTAGTAACATGTTATAATGTAAATCAACATCCATAACATGAAGTAGAGTTTGGTGGATTACAGGTCCCATAGCAATGGGAAGGTAAATAGTTCTTATAGATGGCCATTAATTATCATCATAGGCCTTTATCATAATTAGGGTAGGCCATAAATAAGCTTTGAAATACCTTAGTTTATTCAATAAATCTAGATTACATAAATTTAATGTTGGCCCTCTATCTATGAGTACTTGGGAAATGCGATGGTGGGATATAGAGACTTCAATGAATAATGGATAATTATGGTGGGGTCTAATTGGAGGCATTAAATTGGCACCAAAGGTAATTTGTTAATAAGGGGATAAATGTCCCATTAATGCCTAGAATTGATTGGTATCTAGGTCACTAGGGACTTTAAGATCATTTAAAACTTGATTAAGTGTCTCTCGATGTAGAGAGGATGTTTTGAGAAGATCTATTAATGAGATTTGAGTGGGTGTATTTTTAAGATATTGGATTATATAATTAGATTTATCAAAAGATATTAGGAATTTATTAGAGGTATTTCCCTTTTGAGTTATAGAGGTCGATGGGTCCCTAGGTGGTGCCCCAGGAACTATAGTTTTACTACATCTAGTGGTAATGACACAATCAGTAGTAGGCCAATTGATTTTTAATATGGTGGATGAAGGTGGAGTGGGATATTAGGGGCTTTGGGTTTTATTGTTATTGACATAATGATATGGCATGAAATGGTACTCAGTGTGGTTGGAAGAGGAGGCCTGACCCTAGTCTCTTGGTGGTTTCTTGTTCCTTTGATCATGTTTGGGTAGTAAGTCCTAATAAATACCTAGTTGCCCATTCTTAGATTGACTCAAAATATTTTCCACTTATATTTCAATATCACCTCTTTAAATTAGGTCCTAAATGTAGTGCTTTAATTACATACATATTTTTGTATCATGACCTTTAACCCTGTGAAATTTTTAAAATTCATCTTCATGGTACCAATCTAGTTGAGGTTGATGATTGTCCAAATTTTGAATCATAATAAGGGTGATCATGTTATCTTCAATTAATTATTCAAGGAATATTTTAATAGGTACTCCTAAAATAGTAAGGATCTTTTCCCAATTCAAGGCTTTAGCTTACCTCATGGAACTCAAATAGAAGAGACATTATGTTGTTCTATGGGGTTCTTCTTTTTCATTATTTACACATGCTACTACTTGGAATCAGTAACCCCATATCCCACAACATTATTATTTTTGTTGAGTATTTTTAATTTCCCTAAAAAGGAGTTGTCCTAAGTCAAATTTTGCTCTTTTTAAGAATATAATTTAATTGTCCCTTTTTTTAATAAGTGCCTTTTCAATCTGCATCCCCTTCTCAATTATTTCATAAAAAAATTTATCCCATTGGAGTTTTAACTAATATTTGAGCTCATCATTAAGGTTATTAATAAATATTTTGGCTAACTCTTTTTCAACAACTGTACATCATAGGTGGCTTGCTAAGATACTCCATTTTTGCAAGAGGATGCTAAGCTTTCCCCATTTCTCTTTTTGGTGTTATAGAGGTCTATGATGGAGATATCATGTTCAATATTAAATAAAAAGTGTCTGATAAATTATTCCATTAATTATTCAAATATAGATATAGATGCCTTGGGTAAGTGCATGAATAGTTCTAAGGCTAGTCCAGTAAGGCTTTTTGGGAAAAAGTTTCAATAGATAGGCATCTTCATATATTACTTCATGGCAAGCTACATATAATTCTTTTACATGGTCTCTGGGATCACCTTTCCCTCTGTATTTTTCAAATGTAGGAACTTTGAAGTGGGGTGGGAAAGGTATTTTCAAGATGCTCATGTCAAAGGAGAGGAGTAAAAATATTAATATTTGTATTTTAGTGCTTCAGTGTGGGTTTATTTATTATATAGTCTCTTTCATCACTTTCCATTAGTATGTGAATGTGGGGTCCCTAAGAAGATTAAAAGTTTTATCATGGCTATTATGGGGTCTATGGGTATTTTGGGTGTTATGGGTGTTTTGGATGTTATGGAAATTTTGATGGGGGGATGATGTATGTTGATTTTAGGCACAAAGTAAAATCTTTATTTGTTGTGTAAGTTTGTCTAGTTGATCTTCTAAGACAATTTGCCTCCTATTATCCTCAATATGATTATTTCATAGGGGCATGGTGTGTTCTTCTATAAATTCTTGGTCTATACCTTCTTCTTCTTTAGGTATTTGATTAACATGTACATTTTGATATGGTGTATTAGGATGAGTAGGAACATGGACTATATGTTGTAGAAGGATATGATCAAAATTTGAGGGTAGTGTGCCCCCTATTTTAATGGCTTGGGTTAATACTTGATCACAATTTTCATAGAGGTATCAATAAATTAGATTCCTAACCTTATAATTATACAGGGGATTAAATCATTCATCTTCTCCTTTATGGGTATGTATATCATTATGGGTATCATCATGATCTTGAGTTGGATCACCTAGATTCCCCAATGGATCATTGTCTTGGTTGGAAGCTTGTCCTATCGTGAGTTAGGCATGGGTGTGGATTACCATTTTGTATGATGGAAAGAGAGATTTGATGAGGTGTGATAAGTGATGTGGAAGTGTTTGAATACTAACTTAGTATAGAAATCAAATATTCTAGTGGTAAAAGAAGGTGATGTGGTGAATTTTGAAATGACTAAGAATTACCAAAAGATAAAGCCTTGTAAGAATCCAATCTAGCAAAAATGAAAGAGAGTGATGGGATCAAATACCTTTTAGACTAGAAAAGTGATAATTGGATGGGTGTTAGGTGAAGAAGGCACCTGATAGAAATGAGTTATAGGTACTAGATTAAAATTTTAATAAGACTATGTATTTTGATAATATATATTCTAATGATCATAATGAGGACAAAGGGGATGGATGACCACTAGAACTTGATTCCAAGACTAAATATAGTATTCAAAGGTGATGGCAGACTATGAGATGGATGTGATATATAAGATAAAATATATAAGAAGGTATGAGATGACTAAAATCTATAATATGGGTATTAGGTGGATGGAAAATATATGGTAGATATGGGATGTTATGTGAGATAAGTAATGGAAGATATGGGATGGCAAAGAGGGAGTATATAAAATTACTTAGGAAAAGGATTTATAATAGATGTCATTGGATATGAAGGGTGGGGAAGATGTGAGATGAGTACTAGATGGGAGAATATATAGGCTAGATATTAGATGATGTCTAGGATAAGAACTGTAAAATATGGGATGGGTGAATAATACAAGATGTTTAGATTATACTAGGTGGATTATAAGATATAGTGGGGTAGATAGAGATTATAATATGGATAGTAGATGGGAGATTTAAGATTAAGGTGTGGAAGATATGAGATGAGTATGAGATGTAGGATGGGTGTGGTTTATGATGATGAGATGAGAATGGATATTTGCTTAGGAGTATCTAAGGTGTCACACACAAAATGGGGTATGGCTGACTCAGTTTGAAAATAATACGGGTTTATCATAACACTCAAATAACACACACAGTGACAAGTCCTAAGCTAATAAACTAAATAGGGTGTGTAAACTGATGTTTGCACCATCTGATGGCTTTGTGAGTGAGGTTGTATTCTAGTGACCCATTATAGAATCAACTAAACCCTCTTGACCACATTTGCACTTAACAACTTCTTATAGGGTTATCCTTCCCCCTCCAATGAAATGCCCATTACTACTGAAGGATCCTATGCTAGGTTTTGTACAAAAGTTTTTTAGGTGCATCCCAAACATATGTGAAGGTATAGTGAGGCCTAAGTCCATATAAGATGTTGTATAACTACCCTACATATTAGATCTTAAACACCCCTCACTCCATGGAACCCTTTATGGGGAATTTCACTTAAGCAACTAACAATAGCTTGCCTAATTTTTATACTCCATCAAAACGTGAAATTTGGTCTAGTGCGTGGTGATGAAATCTATATCACTAACACCTAGTTGTTAATCCCATGCATGGGAATGAATTATACATCACATGTTATCCTAGACTTAGGAGGAGGTAATAAATAGGAAAGTATAATTAATTTTCCCAACTAATTATCTATGTGAGAGAAACATAAGTATATATAATCAAGCAAATATATACAATCAAAATCACACACAACAAGAAAGTATATATAAATGATAAGATTAAAATATTATATTATTGGTGCCCCTCCTATAAGCACAAAGATAAAATAACAAAATGGGGTGCCTTAGTCTTGAGGGCTCTTGCACCAAAAGGGTTAGTAGTTTAATTCTTTACAAAACCATGAGTCCCTACAAAACCACAATTACACAATGTAATATCACAACTAGAAACTACAAAATTGTAACTCTAAGATAAAATTTAATATCATGAGTTGTGATCTTGTAACAATTAAATAACCGTGACCATTAACCAATAAAATCATAATAGTTATACAAATATGCAACTAGTAAAACTAACTGTGACCGTTAAACTATAAAATCAAAATAGTTAGACAAAAATACAATTAGTAAATCAAAATTGCAATTCTATAGATTTTGTAATTTATGGTTTTGTATAAAATGGAAAAAATATAAGATATCCCTGATGCATATAAATATTAATGAGGTGAATTAACTTTTAGAATATTATAAATAGATAGGTCAACTAAAGGAAAGTTTTTCAATCACTAATGTATGATAATTTACAGACTTTTAGAATTTTTTGATGAACAAAATTTCCCAAATGATATATGTTGATAGGTAGATAGAATGATGAAAAAAATTCTAATGTTTAGCTAATGACTAAAACTATCATATTTCCTATCTAAACACAAAACCACAGTTGTAAACTATAAAACCAAAGAAATCAAAGCAATAACACAATTTTGAGAGTTACACTTTTGGTACAAAGTTTTTAAAAAGTTTTAATGAAGGTGTAATATTTTCCTTGCTTTCCCTCTTATACTTGTTTCCCCTGGACACAAATAACAAACTTTTAGAATACCTCTACAAACACATAGTTAGGCTAAACTAACTAAATTTCAAAATGGTTAGGATGAAAAATATAGTCTTAGCTTGATTTGAGGATGTCTTATGATTGTCTAGTAGACACTAACCAATCCTTATGGCAAATCAGGAACTAACAAGTCATATTTTCACTAGTTTGAGCAAGAAAGGCAAAATCATAACTCTCAATGGCAATACCATAGTTACCAAGTCAATGCCATAGATTAGAAAGTCATAATATTTTAGATTATGGCCAATATGGTCAAAGGATTGATTATTCCTTCCTGTCTCTACACATAAAATACACAAAACATCCTAAGAAACACAAAGATCACCAAAAATATCTTTTAGAGAGATCAATGATAAATAAGAGATAAAGATATAGAGCAACCAAAGTTTTTGACAAAACCATGATTCTAACTTCAAGAACAATATTATCAAGGTAAATTTGCTACTTTGAAAGTTAAAATATTGTGTTTGAGGCACAAATAGAAAAAATATTGGACTACCCTTTAGTTTTCCTACATAGATGATATAAACACACTTCTAGATAGCTAAAAGAACACTAATTAACTTGCATACGGGTTAGTGATAAGTAGAGTGTAGAAATATGATCCTAATTATTGGTTTCCACAAAATTGCTATTTGACTTGCAAAACTATTATTAACAAGGTAAAACCACAACTCGTGAAGTTGTGATTTTGTAGAAAGACAAAAACTTGAAAAAATAAAAAACTATTAATGGTTAACGCTATTTTTTAGGTAATATCATGATTTATCTTGTAATACCACAACTACAATATTGCTAATACCAAATCAAAATCACAAGTCTCTTGTACATGATGAAATTTCAAACTTACATACTTTATTCATGTCCAATTAGTCCATCAAGCATCCAAATCACTTCCATGAATCTTACAAGGTTAGATAGAGTAATCTCCCACTATGGTCACCAAAATTTAGCCTAAATTTTAGATTCAACTCTTATTACTATAATTAGTAATAAAAACTTATAATCTAAACACACTAATAAGAGGGGATGAAATAGATAATTAAAATTTTAGAGAGAATATTATCATCACTATAGCTCTTTATATCTCCTCTCTAATATTATCAAATGGATTCTTGATGCTAAATTGAAGGATTTTGGATTGCTTGCCTGATATTTTATAATGAATTTGAATGGATAATTTGGACTTGATGAAGGCTTTTGATGGATGAAAGGAGGATGATAATGGTAGTAAGATAGAAAGAAGGCTCTAATATTTCAATTTTTCAAATTAGATTCATGGAAGGAATGAACTTAATTATATAGGAAATGAAGGGAGAAATCAGTGGCTCAAAATTAATTTTGAGTCATTGAGATCAATGGCTAGGATATTTATAAGGAATTTAAAATTCCTTGGAAATATCTAGAATGGAAAATTATAGGGGAGAAGGGGATAAAATTTAGGATATTTATAGAATCCTCAAATTCAAAAAAATCTCCAATTAGGGTTTAAGGGTTTAGGAATAACTAGGAATAGGGTGGTAGATGGGTAGGTATAATATTTTGTATTTTTAAATTGGCAAGTGGCTTAGGGAGTAGGTTAGTGGGTAAATGGGTTTTGTTAGGGGATTAATGAAGGGATTAATTAGTCATGGGATGGATTATGGTTTTTATTATGTATTAAATGTGATGTGTGATAATAGGACATTAGTTAAATTAGCTAGGAAATGTATTTATAGGTTAATTTAGTAGAATTAGTGTAATTAACAGGGTGAGTGGATTTTAGTACATAGAACAGTTTTGGCATGCCCAGTGAGACAAAGGTCCAAATTATTTAGAGGATTTTTGGTGTTTTCCTTAGACATATTAGGCTTTGGAGTCATTATAAAAACATTTATGGTGACTCCAAATGGTCTATAATTGGCATAAGCAGTCTAAGTGCTCAAAAATTAAAAATCAATATGTATTCTTAATATCTATTTGATGAAAATGAATATCCCATCCCTAAAAATTATTCATATTATAATTCTCATGTCCATGTATTATCTCAATTTTGTCTCCAATAATATATCAGACTTTTCATAACACTTATTCTCCTCCTTCTCCTATGCATACTTTCAATCAGCCTTGGCAACATCATTGTCTTCCTAGTCAACCTAAACAAGGTGTTAGAAATATGATTCTTGATTTTGATAAGAAAATGGAAGATAATAATATAATTATGGAATACCATAATTAATAATAGGATATTCAATATTATACCTTTATCTATCATCAAGATTTGAAGTTTGAGGTAGAATTTAGAGGTAGGCACATTCAAACTAGGAAAGAGCAAGACACTCGATTACTCATGAAAATGTAAAAGAATGAAATAGTAATGACGAATATGGATAGGAGAATTGAGCTTGGCCATATTTTTCCAATAAACCTCATAAAAAAGATAATATAGTCATTACATTTTATAAATGGGGACTGGACATAGTTTAAAAGAGAAAACTAGCATGTCCTAACAAGTGAAAGGCTGTAGATAAGAGACATAATTCAATTCATGGAGAGTAGATTAATGAGATGAGAAAAGAAAAATATACAATCTAGGAAACCTCAGCCATCATCTCCTATCCATATTTAACCTCATTTTATTCCAAGTCTACCTCAAGATGCACCCACCCTTCCTCAAGAACCCAAGATCACTTCATCTTGGAAGCCTTCTTGGATTATGACTCCCACTTACACCATGATAACCCATTTGAAGGAATCTTCTCCTATACCCACCAAAGAAAAATAAATATAGAATGTTTTATAGTTCAAGAAAATGAATTCTTTTTCCTTTCCTCAAGGGCCTCTCTAATAATTCTCCAATAAACCTAAACCCAAAATCTTAAGTTAGAAGGATACATTACCAAGTTTTAAGTAGACCAAGGAGTTATCTTACCCTCCAACCCCTCCTTTTGTCAAAAAGAGCATGTGGTTTTTAAGGTAGAGGATGAGATTATAGATACAAAATAACATCAAGAAGGAGGTTAATAAGATGTTATGAATAGTTATGATGAGGAACTTATCATTGGTAATCATCATTTCACTATAAAATCAAACATGAGACAGGTTTGGCACGGTTTTAAACTTGAAAAGAGAGTGAATGATGACATGGTATCCATGAATAAAGTTATAGCAATTTGGAATCACTTGGATAATATTAAAGAGTGTTCAAATAATAATTAAGAGGTAAAAATTTGATTTTAATTGCCTTTATTCATTGAAGATGATGATCCTATCTCTTATAATAAAAAAGAGTTAAAGAAGTTGATTGTAGAGGAACCATTAAGAATCAACCTTCAAGAAGATATACATGAGAAATATATAGTTCCAAGTAAGCATGAAGAAGTAGTGACATCCATTGATAAATAAGATGAAGAGAACTCATGGAAGCAATTATACCATGACTGCATGGGAGAGCTTGAAGTGTTCACTAGTAGTAGATCTCTTGAAGAGTAAGATGAGAAGACTAATAAGATGGAGCATGAGGTACATATTGAAGTAGATGATGATGACATGGTGGTCTTGAATGAATTTTTAGTTGATTATGATGTAATATTTCATGAGGACACTTTAGTTACTAGCCTTGTTGAGCATCATGAGCAAGTAGTAGAGGTTGAAGAATTCAAAACTCAACTACGCCATGGTTCAATTGAAGCATTTGATGAGCATGTTTTCCTTGAATATAATGACATGAATGAAGTTTAAATTAATATCCTTTAAAATGACCAAGAGGAGGCTACCTTTTGGAAAGATCTTGAATTTTATTTTATTTTTGGATGAAAAACCTATACACTCAAGTAAACATGCTCAAGAAGAAGTTGATCAAAGTACACACATTAAAAGGCATGATCCTAATGAGTCATCAAAGTTTGAAGTTGAAACTATAGTCACATTAGAGATATACCCTAATGTATAACATTATCATGAGGTAAAGGCTGAGAATCAAGATAAATTTGTATTCATTGGGAACATATTTAATGTTGATGATTCACTTGAAGCTATGCCAAGAGGATTGACAACCATGAAGTAGTTGAGCTCAACAAAGCAAAGGTTCAAGAAGTATATTGTTTCACATCCTTGCTCATCACATGAAGAATATGATCTCAAAAGCTTATTTTTTGATCTAGGAGGATCAATATTGGTAGGTTAGTTTGTACATAGTAGTTTTCTTATGTTTTTTGTGTATCCTAAGCACTTTGTAATACAAGTGTGGTGTGTCTCTTGTTGGTACTTTGTCTTATTATGTGTTATTATTGTTTTGTGTGTGTTGGAGGTCAATAAATCATATTATCTTGTTCAAGAGTCTTGCATACAAGGCCAAGGTCAAATTAGGTATGTAGTAGATTGAAAGTGATTCCATTACCCAATGGAAGGACAAGGCTACTAGTCTTTTAGCATAGCAAGCATGCTACCCCTGTGAATCACCAATTTGTTGACCAATATTGACCCCTAAAGTCAAAAAGTCAACCCCTATAGGTAAAAACCTAATTTTAATGTTTTTTAAACCTAGTTCAAATCTTTTTCGTGCCTTATGTGGTCTTCAAAAGGTATTTTTAAAACCGTATTAGCATAAGATAAGGATTTTTTGACAATATTAAGGTATTATCTTATTTTGGTCTTGTAATGGTCTAGTCATGTCATGGTGCAATGAATATTGGTCAAATGGTGTCATAGGTTCTTAGGTTTCTTTTCAATTCATATTTTCCCCTTAATCAACTTGTATAAACATTTCATGTTGGTTTGGAAAAGTTAAAGTTCTTTTACAAACTTTAAGGTAAAGTTTTATGAAGAAAAAGATGTTTTTGGCTACCTCCCATGTGTGTCAAATATATCCAAGTTTATTGATCCATACATGAAAATTTTCAAATATTTTAAAAGAGTTTATAATGTGTATATGATAGTTACAAGTCATAAAGTGGTCAGATTCTTGCATTTCAACACTTAAGAGGTAGTTTTAAGTCACTTGTATAGACTTAGGATGTCCACTTCCAAATGAAAAGATTTTATAGGTATATCTTGAGCTTATACAGGTAAAATTAATGATTATATTATAAATACATATTCTAAAAGTACAAAAAATGCTTCCTTCTCTCCATTACTCTCTTCATAAGCTCATAAACATAGATTTCAAATGCTCGGTACAGACAAAGGAGAGAGATTCAAGGTCTGATATTTTTTCTAGAGGAGGTGGTATTAATTATATTCAGATCCATTTAAATGGTTTTCATATTTGTGATCCCTCCTTTATGAACAATCATTGAGAAGATAGGGCAGTCTTAAAAAGCTAGTCAACCCCACAAGCTCATTTTCTCTCCTTGAAATGATAGTTTAAGGAAATTTCAATGAATGATAGCATTTTAAGAAGATATAATGGGTTTATTTAGACATTTAATGTGCTTTTATAAGTCCTAATTGGCATGTGTGGGCTTAGATTGATAAGAAAACTCCATTTTTGCATATATTTCAAGATGACTACCATTGTTTTAGGGTTTTCAATTGGTTCCAATGCATATAGGTTATTTTATAATGTCTTTAATCATCCTCCTATTCCATTTAAGCCTCTCCAACATATTTGGTTATACTATACTCACCTTTCCAAGTTGACTGCCAAACACTCTATTATGGGCCTGCTTGCATAAAAAAGAGTTGAGAAATATTTATATTTAATCATCATATGTGTGTGAGAGTATTGAAATCACAATGTGAAAAAATTCTTAGGGATCAAAAGGTAAAAAATTTCATCATTCAAGGCTTAGAACATAAGAATGTACACCTACAAGTCTGCAAACCTATATGTCTACATTTCTTGAAAGATGTGTTCAGATTTGCACTATGAGATAAATTTGACGACCTAAATTAGTAGTTTATTATAGTTTATATACATATGGGATAGTTTTATTACTAATGGAGAGGGGTGTCTTCAAAAAACTAGTGCTTAAGACACTAAAATAGACCCATAGGCAATATGGTAAGAATTGAGTAATTTGAGGCTTCAAGTCAAGATGGAAGGCTTCTAAAATGTTAATGTGAGGTTAAGAGTTTAAAATGGGATATATTCAGTTATAATATAACCTCACATTACTCTCATTTTATAATTAGTTATAGTGATATAAAGTGAACTCTCAACCCATAGACCTATAGGCCTCAAGTTAGTTTTCAAGCTTAGAGATGTAAAATGTTATATATACATATGTGTGTGTGTGTGTGTGTGTGTGTGTGTGTGTGTGTGTGTGTGTGTGTGTGTGTGTGTGTGTGTGTGTGTGTGTGTGTGTGTGTGTGTGTGTGCATGTGTGTGTGTGTGTGTGTGTGTGTGTGTGTGTGTGTGTGTGTGTGTGTGTGTGTGTGTGTGTGTGTGTGTGTGTGTGTGTGTGTGTGTGTGTGTGTGTGTGTGTGTGTGTGTAGTGAAATTGGAGTTTGGGTGACTGAATGAATATTTTATGTGATAAATTGAAACATAATAAAGTCTTGAAAACAATCATATTTAGTGATCCAAATAGTTTCACTTGATGTCCTGTAGTCACGCAGTCTAAATAGACATGCATAGGCCTACTAGGGAGATGGTGATATATGAAACCATGAAGTATAAAGGGAAGATAATATCTACATATCCTTCCAAGATATATCATAACTTTCATATGATTTTTATATTGATAAGAGGTAATCCTCAAATTTTAAGAGGTTTGATTAGACTTGTAAGGTCTAAACTTCCACACATAGGCCTGTATGTAAGCTTATAAAGAAGGCTTGACTCTATGAGTAAATACAAGCATAAAGACTCTAAGAAAGGGATTGAAGAAAATTTATATTATTTAAAATAACATAAAAAGTATTTATATATTGGTTTAAATGTTTTCCATTTCCACAAGTGAATTTAGACACCTAACACAACACCTATAGTCAATTAAGACTTGTTTGATACATACTCAGTCAGAGAAGGGAGGTACTCGTCTTCAAAATATTCAATGGCCATCTCAATATGATAAGAATTAAATGAGGAATATACATAATTATTAAAGGTCTTCATTCCACTTACTCTCCCCATTGAGGCAAAGAATTCAAATACACACCTATAGTTGTGTCTTTGCATAATAACCATTGATTATGCATAGTGTGGTAAGTAAGTCAAGTGGATTTCTCATAGCCAATGAAATTGATCAAAGGGACCAAATAAGTAAGTGAATACATTAATTAAATATGTTATTAATATTTTAATCCCTTTAATAGGGAGGAAGAGACCAAACACAATAACTAGGTTTAGAATGGGCAGTTTACCTATCAACCCTAACATCAGCCAATTAAGGATATAAAAGGTTTAATGAGAAGGAGAATGGTGAGAGTGTAAAAACCTTGTAATAAAATAAAAAATAATATAGGGAGTATACATTTAAACCAATTTTAAGTTTGCATGGTAACATCCCCATAATGCAGAAAAAAATTAAAATATTTACACAACACTTATTTTTACATTAGTTTACACCAAGAAAATCTAATTAGTGACCTTAACATACTAAGTATATTAAACATAAATAAACTTATATCAATAATAGTTACTAATCACTAGCATCTTATGTAACATAACATAACTACATAAGGAAAGTAATTATATTAAATCCAGCCATGACATGTATAATAATATAGCCATTATTCTCAATGTATAATAATAAATTAGTTACATTTCCAACATTCATTATGCCTCAAAACAAATATAATAATAGATACACTACTCCATAGAGCTCAAGTCATTCTAACTCTAGTATTTATAATAATCTCAAGTGTAATATCCAAGTAAGTACTGTAGTGGGGAGGGAGAGTATCATCCGATCACTTTTCCACACCAACCATAGACCATCAATCCCCTGCACAATACCCCAAATAGGGAATGGACCTCCCTTCATGAACGGGTATAGTGATGGTGTGGGAATCCAAAGAAACATTCTAATACCCATATTCTATAATATTTCTACTACATGATGTGTACAATAAATAAAATATGTTTGAACATGATATCTCAGAAGCATGTAAATCATACATATGAAATGACAATGTCTATCTAAAATTACTTTGGCCAAATAGTTTAAATAGCTATTGATCTCTATGATTAGTCAAATTCATACACACCATTTGGCTAGATTACCTTCATATGGCATTGGTTGTCCTAAGTAAGCCAATGAAGTTCATCTCACTACTTAGTTAGAACTAGTAATGCGATATTTGGTTAACGTTTATTATATCCAATAGGTTCATGTAATTAATTCTACTAGAAAGTAAAAACAAATGTTAATTACTAAAATAATTAATATATATACATTTATTCCATCAAACATATGAATGAACATCATTCTTATTATTCATCACATAAACAATAATCATGACAAACAAGTTTATTTACCAAATGGGTAGAATACAACTCATTCCAAAGAATTCTAATTATTGTAAGTAAATGCAATGTAATAAAATCAACATATCAAAACATATGGCACATACTATTTTATTATAGTATCAGCAATAAGGAATTTACTTATAAATCCAAAGTATAATATTTCTTTTCATTATAAGAGGTTTTATGGCATGAAATTAAAGCAACCTAACCTTTATGTTTTTGACTTCACTATTTAATATAAAAACTATAACATTAGATATTCATCCAAAATATTCATACCTTTTGTGTGTGTGTGTGTGTGTGTGTGTGTGTGTGTGTGTGTGTGTGTGTGTGTGTGTGTGTGTGTGTGTGTGTGTGTGTGTGTGTGTGTGTGAACTTATGTTCCTCAAGGTTATTTTATTCAATAACTTGTCTATGAAAAAGCATATAAATTTAGAAAGAGACTCTTTAAATTCTTTTAGCCCCCAACTAAATTTGAAATTAACTTTAAATTAGATGTGGTACATTATTGACTCTACATTGCTCCATATCCCTTACTCTATTTTTACCTATATACCCAAAACCATACCTCTCTAATTCATACACTCAGGTATATAATTTTTGCACAATCCTTTAAGTATACACTCATAATGTTTACAATCATATAACTAAGTACATATACTCATAAAAATTTACAAATTTTTGTATTTTTTATATACCAACTATATTTATATTTAAATCAATCTAGTTTGAGTAAAAATACACAATCATTGTTTTAAATGCATATTCCCTATTCAAATGTCATCTCATTCTTTAACTTGTTCACATTTAAAATCACAATCTTGTGTATTTACATATCCATACACTCTTCATAACATATTTTGAAATATAAGACATAGTAGATACATATATAACATATGTATCTATATACATGGTTCATATTTAAAATAAACCCACACATAGCTGACATATATACACATATGTATATATGTATTTTTTTTATTGATAACTTTAAATGTAAATCAACATAAGTATAACTATAACTATAACTATATATATATATATATATATATATACATATATATATATATAATGTCACATAATACACAGTTAGAATGTATGTCTAATTTCGATGTTAAAATAAACTTACAACTTTTGGCTTTGACGTAACTATTTATGTTCTAAAGTTGGAACTATTGTGTGTGTGTGTGTGTGTGTGTGTGTGTGTGTGTGTGTGTGTGTGTGTGTGTGTGTGTATTTATTTATTTATGCCTTGTTCACATATATAAATAGGCCATTTGTGAATATATATGTACCCTGTGTTCGTATTACTCTTAAATACTCAACCCTGTGTATGCATAAATATAACAATTATGTTCATAATTTACCCATCAAAATTTACACAGTTTGTAATCAAGTCTACAGTCCACATATTAACTTAATTAAGTATTTATAAAATTTAAATGAATAATATGTAGATTATTTAATTTAAACCATTCAAAAACTTTTTAACTCAGACCCATTTAATATATATCAATCTAGATCTGTATATATTCCTATATACAAATATATATCCATATGTGTACATAGGTACATACCCATCAAGTTAACTACCATTAACCATGCTTATGCAAGCCCTAATTCAAAATTTCCTTAATTTTTTATTCATTAAAATATTTATTTCAAAATTATGCATGTCAACCTATGTTTCATGACCAAGTTTTCCACTCCAAAGTCCACTTTTAATCATTTACAAAATGATAATTATACTTTCAAATCTTAACATAGTCATGACAAAAATATTAGGCTTGGCTCTTAGGTTAGTATTTTAGGATAATTCAACCTCCTTAAATATTAAATAAATGTAATTATATGTTTTAACAATGTTAGTTATGTTCATATATCAAAATGATAGATCAATCAATTATTAATTTCAATTATAACAAGATAATTTTTTATATCATTACTAGTTTATATAGGCTATGTATGTCTTTCATTATTTGAGATATATTGATATAATCAAATATCAATAATAGCAAGCTTAATGTTATAAAATGTTGTAAAGACATTTTTTTTAGTCTATATATAATAGTAATTAGATATCATCTATTAGATTTACATTTCCTAATCATACACAAACATAAGCAAACTTATATAATCATACTACAACATTAAGTACTCAGTATACGTATAATATACAAATGTAATCACATACAATATTTATTCTATATCTATGTACTAACACTTAAAACATGCAAACTTTGATGACTAACTATAATTAACATTCAAAACATACTAACTCTAAAAATCAAAACACATAATGCACATAAAATATTAAATTTAATGTGGTGTGTACAAGTATTTAATAGCTCTTATGTCATCCTTCACCATGTCCATCAATGTCACCCTCTCTGATGATGCTCTCCCTCCATCATGCTCTAAGGGATTAACTATCCTCCATCAAACTCATGACAAGAAGGTAGTTAATACCATGATATATATTATACATCAATGTTATGACAATAAATATAACATAATTATTATGTACAAAATTTATAATTAGCCATCTCATAATCATAAAATTTAAATAACATACATCTATCCCATAATAGCATATAACTTAAAATTTAGTTTAAGTAACAAATTAATTTAACAACCATAATAATCCATGGAAAATTAGGTAAATCAACTTAGTGAGAGAATCAAGATGTAACATCCTTCCCCCTAAAACTGGCATCATCCTAATGAAACTTATTCAAATAATAGTTTTGAATAAAAAATAAAGATAGTAGAGAGAAAAAATAACATAGTATCTCGCATCAAATCAAGAAAAAAATGTGGAAATAGTCTATTAAACTCGTCATAGTCTTGCTAAGTAGCACTACCTCAGAGTATTGGTCCCATAATACCTTGAATTATGACACTTCTCTATTACACAAATGAAGTTTGTGAGAGTCAAATATTTTGATTGGTTCTACCATGAGCACCCTAGGATCCAAAAATTGTAAAGCATTCTACTCTAACACATTTGAAGGATCAGCTATATACTTTTTAAGATAAAATACATGGAAGACATTGTGAAGTAGAGCTAGGGCTAGTAGCAATATAAGCCTATACACTAAAGGATTGACCACTTCTACAACCTTTAAGGGTCTCACGTATCTCGATGAAAGTTTTTCTAACTTCTCAAATTTAATTGAGCTCTTTTACAGCTTAACCCATAAAAATACTTTATCACCTACTACAAACTTCCTATTTCTCTTCATATTAGCATAGCTCTTCTACTTATCATTAGCCTCAACTAATCTTTGCCTGATTGTTCTCACTTAATCTTCTATTTCTGAAAGCATCTCATGTCCAAAGACTACCTTGTCTTCTAACCTATCCCAACTGATTGGTGTCCTAAACCTTCTCTCATAAAGTACTTCAAATGATGTTATTTTTAAAGTAGAATGGTATTAGTTATTTTATGCAAATTCAACCAATGGAAGGTATTCTTCCCATTTTGTATTGTTGATCCATGCAATACATACAAAGAAGATCCTCTAATACCTAATTAACTTTCTCATTTTGATCGTCAGTCTATGGGTGATATGCAGTACTAAAATTTAGTTACGTACCCAAATTTGAATTCAAATTCAACAAAAATCTAGAATCCATTCTTAGATCATGATTAGATATGATCTTCTCTAGAAATCCATGTAATCAATGCACTTTACTAATCTCTTTGTAAGAGTTGGTGCATCATCTATCAAATTACCTAGTATAAAATGTGTTACCTTGGTTATTTTATCAATTACCACCAAGACCATGTCATACCTATTCTATGATAATTATAATCCTTGAACAAAGTCTATATTGATCACCTTCCACTTCCACTTCAATATGTCATGTGGATGTAAAAATCCAACCAGATCCACATGTTTAGCTTTCACTCACTGACATTCTAGACAATGTGATATAAATTTTATTGAATCTTTCTTGATTCCCCTCTAAAAACAAAGTGGTATAAGCTCTACCATTAGTTTGATTACTTGGATGTCCTAAATATGGGGCATTGTGTAGTTATTTTACAACTATGCTCCTTAGATTCTCTTGATATAACACATACATACTTTTATTTTATCATAGAATACCATCACTCTTTAAGTCATATCCTTTATACCTAGGATTATAAACATTCTCAGATAAAGCTTTCCTAATTTGATTGTAGAATTCATCTCTTAGTGAGAACTCAATCACATGATCCTTGAAATTACTCTTGATAGTAGTCATAATTTCTATGTACCTTTTATGACTTAAATCATCAACTACTCTATTCTCTTTGCCTTTGATGTAATTGATATCAAAGTCATAGTTAGACAAAACTCTAACCAACACCTCTAATGAGCATTCAAATTTGGTTGGGTGAAGATGTATTTCAGTCCCAAGTTATCAATCTTAAGCTCAAATAGTTTTCCCAACAAATAATGTCTCCAAACTTGTAAAGCATGAACAATTACTACAAGTTCAAGATCATGAGGGGTGTAATTCACCTCATAAGGCTTTATCTTCCTTGACTCATAAGCTACTATTAAACCATCATGCATAAGGACTCCTCCTAATCCATCCCTAGATGCATCTGTGATCACTAAAAATTGACCATTGAGATCAGGAACTCTTAACACTGGTGTTGAAGTAAACCTTCTTTTTAATTCTTAAAAATCTACTTTACACTTATCTAACTAGATAAAACTTTGATTCTTACACTATAGAGAGGTAATCAGATTAGCTATCTTAGAAATTTTTGAAATGAATTTCCTATGATAACCTGTAAATCCCATGAAACTCCTTACCTTGTAGATATTCCTTGGTGCCAACCACTCCATAATGGCTCTTATCTTAACCAAATCAAGATAAATTTTATCTACTAAGATAATATGTCCTACATATTTCACTTTATTTTGTAAAAATACACACTTGGACAATTTTCCATATAGCCTATGCTTTTTTAAATGTTGCAAAACCAGCTCTAGATGTTGAATATTCTCTTCTTCATCCTAAGAATAAATAAGAATGTCATCTAAAAATACCAAAATAAAATGATTTAGGTAATCTTTGAACACAATGTTCATGATATTCATGAATGCTTTAGATGCATTCATCAACCCAAATGGTAACACTGTAAACTTGTAATTCCCATAGTGATTTCTAAATGTCATTTTTGGAATATCCTCATCTTTTATCCTTAACTAATGATATCTAAATATAAAATAAATATTAGAAAAGATCATTGTTCCTCACATTTGATTAAAAATATCATCTATTTGAGGCATTAGATACCTTTCTTGATGGTCACCTTATTCAACATTCTATAATCAATGCAAAGTCAAAGAGTTTCATCCTTCTTCTTAATGAAGACAAATGGTGCACCCCATGATGACACACTTGGTCTAACAAGCCTTTGGATAACAATTCCTAAAGTTTTGCCTTCAATTCTACTAATTTAATAGTTATCATTTTATACGGAGCCTTATATTGAGATTTTGATCTTGGTTTGATATCAATAGAGATATCAAACTCCCATTTAAGAGGAAATCTTGAAAATTCCTCTAGAGCACATCATGGAAATTTATAAGGAAATGATCATCTTCAATTGATAATTACCTAGTTTTCTCCATTTTATTTATCTTAATGATAAATTTTTTACATCTTTTACCTTGGGCCTTGTTGAGTTGCATTATAAAAATATGACTAAGATTTAACTCCCTTTTATCACCCTGTATTAGTGTCTAATTTCTAGAATCATCAAGACACTCAACCCTTTTTAGATAACAGTCAACCTTATCCTTATGCTTCACAATAAAGTTGACTCCAAGGATCACATCATATGACCCTAGTGGTGCTACATAAATATCTACAACCATTGTAAATTCTATCAACCTGATTTATGTTTCAACTAAATACTTATCAACTTGGACTTTAGAATCATTCCCATATTATACTAACCATGCATTTGTAATTAGTATAGATTATCTAGACAAATTATTTATAATCTTAGGAGCTATAAAACATTACATAGCCCATGTATCTATCAAAATGGAAATTGGATGTTTAAAAAAAATAACTAATAGTTATATGGGTGAAGCTTGGAATTTAGCATTCCAATTATCAAATGTCACATTAATATGTTATTGAAAAGTTCCTTGCTGAAGGGAAAGACCTTTGTTCCTCTACTTATCCTAGGTACATTCATGTGAAAAATGGTCACCTCCATATATGAAGTAACCTCCTAGTGATCCCTTCCTAGTAGATTATTAGTTTCTCTTGAAAATACCTTTGGAACCATTATTCAATTTCTTACTACTTGAGTCACTATGAAATCTAGTATTATGGCTCTTAAACTGACTCTTGGAATCTCCACTCCTATACTTCCAATTCTTCTTCTTGAAAGTTGACTTTAAACTTTCAAACTTTTTATTAAACTTGTCCCTAACCTGAGCAAGAGATTTCAACTTTTTCTGCTACTTGACTATTTTATCAAATATTTGGTCTATGGTAGATGGTCCATCAATTTCCACTTATCCACCAATCTAAGGTTGTATTCCCATGATGAACTTCTTAATCCTAAAACTCTCATCTACTTGATATTGTGGTACATATTTTAGAATTTTGGTGAACTATTTGTAGTCCTCATTCACCAACAAGTCTCCTTGCTTTAGATTTTGAAAATCTATCAGATTTTGATTAAAATATAACTATGGAAGCCACCATTATCTAAATAATGTTACATGTTGAGTGTGGAGCCCTTTGGGGCTATCACATGACCATGGGAGTATATATTGGGGGCCTAGAGAGCTCCACAAATTTTGGGAGCACATTTTTCCCCACTCTACCTCTTGTGGAACCTTACTCCATATGTGAGTGTAATATTCCTTATATTTCTAATGTATATGTATTCCATGTTTTATGGAGTTACTTGTTAGATGCCTATTTTCCTTGTTTACTTCCTTGATCTTAAGGAGTTAGTTGTTTATTGGAAAAGGGAATGACTTCCTTTTTTCAAGGAGTTGGTTGTGATCACGTGTCTTTAGAAAATGTGATTTTTGGAAGAGGAGAGATAAACATGGATAGTTCATCCTTAGGTGTGCTTATAAATGAGCTTACTTAGGTGGAAGAGAGTTGTCACATGGTGGATAATGCTTATCTTGGATAAGCATTGCACAATTCTCCATATTTGGTGGATTTTCATTTTTTTGTTATATATACAAGTGTGATGTGACCTTTAGAGGTTGATGTATTTTATTTTTAGGGTGTGGATTTTTAGAGACAAATTCAAAGTATAGATTTTTTTAAGTATAAATGTTTATTATAGGGTGTAGTATAGTAGCTTGTGAGATATAATATTGTGCAAGGGCAAGTGAAAGTGCAACATAACATATGTACAGAATTTTCTATAGGAGATATTATATCTCTATGAGAGGTCTTTTTAATCTTGTTTTGATTACATTTTTTATTGAGGACTTTCTTGATGGATGTATCCCACATTGGATAAACCACAGTAGACATGTGTTATGGTTTTATTGCTATTTTATTCTCTTCATTTATGCTTTCATTTAACTATGAATTTAGGAATTATTTCAATTATGCATGTTAGTGCATGATTAAATCTGATTTCATATTTAAAATCTAGTTATGTGATTTTATGGTGATTTAAATCTGGTTTAAATTCTGTTAATTCTTAACAAATGGTATCAGAGCTTTGGTGGTGTTTTTTCTTAAAGTAGTAAGTCACAGGAAAGGTTATTAGCTTAAGTGGGAGCTATGGGAGAAGATATCAAATTCAATGTTGAGAAATTTGATGGTAAAAATTTTGGATTATGGAAAATGTAGATGGAAGATTACTTGTATCAAAAGGAGCTTCATCGCCCCTTAGAAGGGAAAGCAGAACAACCTGTAAGTATGAGTGATGTGAATTGATCATTGCTTGACAAATCATTAAGAGCCATACATTTATGCCTTGCATATTCTATTATATTTAAAAAAATTTATGAGAAAACTAAAAGGATCTCATGGATAAACTTTGAAATTTGTATGATAAACCCTTTGCTTCTAATAAAAAATTTCTTATGAAAAGATTATTTAACATGAAAATGTATGAGAATGGTTAAATTGCTAATCATTTAAATGATTTTAATACAATTGTAAGTATGATCACTTATGTTTGAATTAAGTTTGATAATGAAGTTAGAGATTTATTTCTTTTTCATTTTTTACTTGATAGTTGAGATAGTTTGGTTATGGTTGTGATTAATGCAGTCCCTACCAATGGAAGATTAAATTTTGAGGATGTTGTAGGTGTGATTCTTAGCAAAGAAATGTGAAATAAAATCACTAGTGAATCATCTTTAGGTAATGCTTTGTCTATTGATACTAGAGGGAGGTAAAAGGACAAGGGAAAAGGTAACTATGAAAAGTTAGGGTAGATCTAAATCTAGATCTAGACCCAAGATGATATGTTGGCATTGTGGGAAGAGTGGACACTCTAAGAAGGATTGTTGGTCACTTCAAGATAAGAATGCCAACAAGGAGGAAACAAATGAGGTAAATGTGACATTAGTTAAATCATGTCAAGATGCCTTAATTCTTTTTATAGATGGTTTTTCTAAGTCTTGTGTATTAGATTTAGGGGATTTTTTTCTTGCCACCCCACATAGGCATTATTTTACTAATTATGTGCTAGAGAATTTAGGACATGTTTATCTTGGTGATGATTAATCATGTGAGATAGTAGAAAAAGGTTGTTTTCAAGTGAAAATATAGAATAGGAACACATGTCTACTTAAGGATATCAAACATGTACCTATGTTGAGATGAAATTTGGTTTTAGTGGGGAAATTAGACAATGAGGGTTGTTCAGTTATGTTTACTATAAATTCTTTGAAAGTTACCAAATATGCTCTTCTAATTTTGTAATAAATTATTACTTTATATTTGACTAGTAGTGTTTATTATTATGATTTAGTTGTTGCATATAGAAATGTAATTATGTGGCACTACATGCTCGATTATATAAGCCATAAGGGCATGGAGATCTTAAAAGACAAGTTGTCTAGATTAAAATACATAGATATATACTTTTATGAGGATTGTGTGTATGGGAAATAGAAGACAGTAAATTTCTTGAAGGTTAGATGCACAAAGAAAGAGCACAAGTCAGATTTGGTATATTTAGATGCATGGGGACCAACTCAGGTATCTTTTATTAGTGTTTCTAATTATTATGTCACTTTTATTGATGATGTAATTAGGAAAGTTTGGGTTTATTGTATTAAAAATAAATATAATGTATTTGACACTTTTAATAAGTAGAAATCCTTGGTTGATAATGAAATAGGTCTCAAGTTGAAATGTCTTAGATTAGATAATGGAGGAGAGTATTGTAGTAATGCTTTCTTCGATTATTATTCTCAACATGAAATTTGTAGGCAAAAGATGGTTCCAGGAACTCCATGGAAGATTGGGGTGTCTAAAAGGATGAACAAAATAATAATAGAATGTTCTAGGAGCATGAGGTTACATGTAAGGTTGCCTTTATAGTTTTGGGTAGAATTAATTAACATGACAATGTATCTTATTAATAGAGGACCTTATATGCCTTTGGATGGAGGCATTCCTGAACAAGCTTGATTTGGTAAGAATGTTGATTATTCATTTCTTAGAGTCTTTAGATGTGAGGCTTTTTCTCTCATTAAGAAAGAGGATAGGACCAAGTTAGAGGCAAAATCAAAAAATGCACATTTGTTGGATATGGTGAGGATGACTTTGATTTCCATTTATGGAGTATTAAAGATAAGAAAATATTTTGGTCTAGAGATGTAGTCTTTAATGAAAAATTCTTGTATAAAAATTAGTTGCAAGAACAAGAATAGGAATAGAAAGAGTACATAGTATTGGATGATATTACAGATGGAAAAGTATCCAATGAATTAGTTTAGGAACCTTCTACACAAAGACCCCAAATTTTTATGGTAAGAAGAGCACCTAAACATTTTTATCCTTCTTTGAATTATTTTTTAATCACTAAAAATGGAGAACTAGAGTGTTATGAGGAAGCAATGCAAGTAAAGGTCAAGAAGAAGTGGGAGTAAGCCATGGATGAGGAGAATAGATCTCTTATGGAGAAGCAAACATGGGATTTAGTAAGGCTACCCAAGGGCAAGAGTGCATTGCCAAATAAGTGGATCTTTAGAATAAAAGAAGATGATGAAAGTAAAAAAATGTATAAGGCCATAATGGTGGTCAAAGGGTTTGCACAAAAATTAGGTATTGATTTTGATGAGATTGTCTCTCCTATTGTAAAAATGACCTCGATTAGGACTATTCTTGGTTTATTTACAGTTGAGGATTTTCACTTAGAACAATTAAATGTAAAAACTACTTTTCTTCATGGAGATTTGGATGAAGAGATGTATATGAAGAAGCCATAGGGATATGAAGTCAAAGGGAAGAATAAATTTGTGTGTAGACTAAAGAAGAGCTTGTATAGCCTAAAACAAGCTCCATGATAATGGTATAATAAATTTGATTGTTTTATATTAGAATAAGAATATCAAAGGTGTAATTTTGACCATTGCATATACATCAAACATTTTGATGATGGTTTCGTTATTATTTTATGCTTGTATGTGGATGTCATGTTAGTTGTAGGAAAAAACATACAACATATTCATATGCTCAAGAAATAGCTTATGGACTCTTTTTCTATGAAGTATTTGGGTGCTACAAAGCAAATCCTTGGCATGAGGATTACTCATGAAAGTAAGGAGAGGAATTTGATCTTATCCCAATCAGAATATGTGAAGAAAGTTTTGGAAAGGTTTAGCATGTTAGATGATAAATCTATTGGTACTCCTTTGGTAGGCCAATTTATATTATCAAAGGAGTAGTGTCCCAAGTTGGAATCTAAAAAGCTTAAAATGTCCAAGGTACCTTACTCATCATTAATTGGTAGCTTGATGTATGCTATGGTTTGTACTAGGTTAGATATTGCCTAAGTAGTGGGAGTTATAAGAAGGTATATGAGTGATCTTGGTTATGAGCATTGGTAAGTAGTGAAATGGATTTGTCAGTATTTGAGAGGAACCATGGATTTTGCATTATGTTATGGTGGATTAGATACCACTTTGCATGGCTATGAGAACTTGGATATGGTTGGGGATTTTGATAATAGGAGGAGTATGATCAGATATATATTTATTGTTAGAGATACAATGGTTAGTTGGAAATATAGGATATATAAGGTTATGGATATATCAATCATATAGGCAAAGTATGTTACTACAATAGAGGCTAACAAGGAGATGATTTGGTTATAGTGGTTGTTTTGAGATTTGGGGCATGAGCAAGAAGTTGGGAGACTACATAATGATAGTCAAAGTGTTATTCATTTGGCAAAGAAATCCACTTTCCACTCTAGGATGAAACACATTAAGTTACATTATCACTTCATTAGGATAGCTTTGGAAGAGAACTTGGTGATGTTGGAGAAGATTCATACTAGCTAGAATCCTATAGATATGATGACCAAGGTGGTCACATTGGAAAAATTGAGATTATGTTTAGATTTGGTTGGCCTTAGTGGTCATGGAGTAGTGATAGGCTCTATTTAGGAGAAATGATCTCTAAGTGGGAGATTGTTGAGTGTGGAGCCCTTTAGGGCTATCACATGACCATGGGAATATATTTTGGGGACCTAGAGAGCTCCATAAATATGGGGAGTGCTCCACATGTGAGTGGAATATTCCTTGTATTTCTAATTTCTATATATTTCATGTTTTATGGAGTTAGTTGTTAGATGCCATTTTTCCATGTTGACTTCCTTGATCTTAGGGAGTTAGTTATTTATTGGAAAAGGGAATGACTTCCTTGTTTCAAGGAGTTAGTTGTGATCACATGTCTTTAGAAAATGTGATTTTTGGAAGAGGATAGATAAACATGGTGAGTTTCTCTTTAGGTGGGCTTATTGATGAGCTTGCTTAGGTGGAAGAGAGTTGTCACATGGTGGATAATGCTTATCTTGGATAAGAATTATGCAATTCTCCTTATTTGGTGGATTTTCCTTCTTTTCTATATATACAAGTGTGATGTGACCTTTAGAGGTTGACGCATTTCATTTATATGGTGTGGATTTTGAGAGATAGAGTCAAAGTGTAGATATTTTTTCAAAGTGTAGGTGTTTATTACAGGGAGGGGTATAACAGCTTGTGAGATATAGTATTGTGCAAGTGTAGGTGAAAGTGCATTATAGCATATGTATAGCATTTTCTCCAGGTGATATTATATCTCTATGAGAGGTATTTGTAATCTTGTTTTGATTATAGTTTTTATTGAGGACTTTCTTGGTGGATGTATCCCATATTGAGTGAACCACAATAGATATGTGTTATGGTTTTATTGTTATTGTATTCTCTCCATTTATGTTTTCATTTAAATATGATTTTAGAGATTATTTTCATGATGCATGTTAGTCCATGATTAAATATGATTTCACATTTAAAATATGGTTATGTGATTTTATGATGATTTAGATTTGGTTTAAATTCTTTTAATTCCTAACATTACAAACTACTCCTAAGTAGTGGTAGTTGAATTTAAAATCATTTCCAACTTCTTGTTATCCCACCATGTAGCTACTTCTCTAGCCAACTAATAAGCTCCCTAAATGACTTTAATGACCTTGGAGTAGTTTTAAATCTCAAAATAATTCTTCATTTTAGTCAGCCATGCCTTATCTCCCTGTCCCATGATAGTTCCATCAAACTTAGGTGGATTCACATTTTTCATATCCCTTGCCAATTTTGTGGCTATATGTGCTCTTGCATCTTGAGGCACTTCCTTGTGTCTCTACTCTTGAGGAATTTCCTTCTCAATATGATGTTTTTCAAGTTCATCTTGATGGGATTTCTCCTTATATCCATGAATTTTGTGATTTAAGGTTACGATTCTATCCCTAATCTCATTCATCGTTGTAAGAATTTGATCTAACTTTATTATTTATTTAGTGGTAAATTGGTTAGGATCAAATGAAGGGTTATTATCATTGAGATTCGATGGACCCTCACCTGATTCTCTTTCTGACACCATTCTTATTTTTGATATTATAAGAATATAGAAAATTTATCAAACTCATTAAGTCTGAGAGTTTGAGCCTCAGCTCTCATACCACAATGTAACATTCCATAGGGATTTACTAGAATAATGCAATTAAAAAAATTAAAATATTTACACAACACTTATTATTTCATTAGATTACACCATGATAATATAATTAGTGCCCTTAACATACTAAGTATATTAAACATAACTAAACTTGTAGCAATAATAGTTGTTGATCACTAACATGTTATGTAACATAACATAACTCCATAAGGAAAGTAATTATATTAAAATCTAGCCATGAGTGTTACAATAATATAGCCACTATTATCAATGTGTAATAATAAATCAATTACATTTACAATAGCCAGTATGCCTTAACATAAATATAATAATAGATACACTGCTCCACAGAGCTTGAGTCACTTTAACTCCAGTATCTCTGATAATCTCAAGTGTAGTCTCCAAGTAAGTACTGTAATAGGGAGGGAGAGCATCATCTAAGTGATTTTCCACACCAACCATGGACCATCGATCCCTTTCACAATCCTTAAAATATGGAATGTCCCTTCCTTCACAAATGGGTAGATAGTGATGATATGAGAATCCGGAGAGACATGTTAGTACCCATGTTCTGTAATATTTCTACAACATGATGTCTACCATGAATAAAATATGTTCTAACATGATATCTCACAATCATGTAAATCATACTTATGAAATGGAAATTTTTATCTAACATTACTTTGGCTAAATATTTTAAATTGCTATTGATCTCTAAGATCAGTCAAATCCATACACACCACTTAATTAGATTACCTTCATCTAGCATTGGTGGTCCTAAGTAAGACAATGAAGTCTATCTCACTACTTAGTTAGTATCAGCAATGTGAGATTTGATTAACATTTACCATAACCAATAGGTTCATGCAATTATTTATATTATAAAATATAAACACATGCTAATTACTAAAATAATTACTATACATACATTTAGTCCATCAAACATATGAATGAACCTCATTCTTATTATTCATCACATAAACAATAATCATGACAAACAAGTTTATTTGCCAAATGGGTAGAATACAACTCATTATAAATAATTATACTGATAGCAAGTAAATTCAATGTAATAAAATTAACATATCAAAACATATGGCACATAATATTTTATTATAGTAGTAACAATAAGGAATTACCTTATAAATCTAAAGTATAATCTTTCTTTTTATTATGCTTATTGAGAGGCTTTATCGCATAAAATTGAAGCACACCCTAACCTTTATGTTTTTTACTTCACTATTTAATTGAAAACTATAATAATATGTATTCATCCAAAATATTCATACTTGTTATGTGTGTGTGTGTACCTATGTTCACATATAAATATGCAACTAATATATATATATATATATATATTCAATAACCTTTCTATGAAAAATCATATAAATTTAAAAAGAGATTCTTTAAATTCATTTAGCCCTGAGCTAAATTTGAAATTAACTCTAAATTAGATGTGGTTCATTATTGACCCTACATTTCTCCACATCCCTTACTCTATTTTTACCCATATACCCAAAACCATACATCTTTGATTCATACACTTAGGTATAAAAATTTTGTACAGTCCTTTAATTATACACTCGTAATGTTTTCAGTTATATAACTACGTATTTATAAAAATTCTATAAATTCTTGTATTTGTTATATACCAACTATATTTATATTTAAATCAACTAGTTTGAGTAAAAATACACAAAAATTGGTTTAAATGTATACTCCCTATTCAAATGTCATCTCAATGTTTAACTTGTTCACGTTTATAATCACAATCTTGTGTATTTATATATCCATATAGTCTTCACAACACACAATGTTTTTAAAATACAAGACACAATAAATACACACACACACACACACACACACAATTCATAATTAAAATAAACCCACACATAGTCGACATATATATACATGTATATATGTATTTTATTTTTATTGATAACTTTAAATGTAAATTGACATAAGTATAACTATATATATATATATATATATATATATATATATATATATATATATATATATATATTGTCACATAATACACAATCTCACTATATTTTTAATTGTAATGTTAAAATAAACTTACAACTTTTGGCTTCGACATAACTATCAATGTTCTAAGTTTGGAATAACAAATGTGTGTGTGTGTGTGTGTGTGTGTGTGTGTGTGTGTGTGTGTGTGTGTGTGTGTGTTTGTGTGTGTATCTTTAAACATATATATTTATATATGGCTTGTTCTCATATATACACAAGTCATTAATTATGGGTGTAAAGATTTTTATGGGTGTAATGTCTATATCTTTAAAGATGTATATTACTCGAAACAAATAGTATGTATATTACTCAATTTAAACCATTTAAAGACCTTTTAAATCAAACCCAATTAACATACCCATCAAGTCATTTATTTATTTTTGATTTCATAACACACACACACACACACACACACACACACACACACACACACACACACACACACACACACACATCCTAGGCAAATGAAATTACAATATATATACACATAATTAAGTTTAAATCTTTCAAGATATAGAAATTACACCAATGTATATATCTTTAAATATTTAAACTCAGTTATGTGTATATATAATGTAATATCATTTTCCTAGGGTTTTGATTTAAACTAGGGCATTGTATTTCCATGAATTTAAATTCATTATACCCTATCGACTCAACACCCAAAACAAACTAGTTTGAAGTCTTAGGGTTTAAGAAGATATTTTGGATTAGTTGTATGGATGGCTGATCCATCCACAAGGTTAATCCTATGTTCTATTTCAAATTTACATTCATTTCTAAACCCTAAAAATTCAAACCATATATAGTAATTATGCAAGTAATTGTTTTGGAAATATTGTCATTGATGTCAAAGGTTTAGCACTACTGGTGATAAAGGCCCCATTGTATTTAATGTTGTTGGTAATAAATATATCTTGGCTAATATGAGTTAATATTTATTTAATATTAATGAATATATTTTTGGTTGCATATGAGACAAAAGAAGGGCCCATGGAGAAGTCGAAGAGCCATGGGATAAAGACAAAAGAAGGATGGGACACATTTTCCCATGAAGAGTCATCTTGGGGAATACCAAGAGTCACCAAGTGAAGACAAAAGAGTAAAGGGCGAATTTCTCACGAAGGGACACTTTAAGGAATACGAAAAGTCACCAAAGATAAGGACAAAAGTGGTAAGGACATTTTTGGTCATGAAGGGTCATCACATGAATTTTCAAATACTTGGATATGAAGGGTCATCCAAGATTGGCACCATTTTCCATGAGGATTGAAGGGTCACAAAGGGGGAAGGCCAAAGGTCATTTGGAAAGCTATAAATAAAGGCTTGAGTAGCCATTTGTAATATGGTTGAGAGAGGTTGATTTGATATTATAATATCTAGCTTCGAAGAGCAATTGTGAGAGATGAATATGATTTGTATTTGTTATATCTAGCTTAGAAGAGCAAAGGTGAGAGAGAGGAAAGAGATTTTGTATTGAACTATCATTTGTTGAGATAGAAACATTGAGAGATAGGTGTGTGGTATACACAAAGGGGATGGTGCTCTTGTGGGTTGGTGCTCATGAATTGTTGTTGGGTTGGTGCTCGACAAAGGGGTTGGTGCTCCTATGGGTTGGTGCTCATGAATTGTTGTTGGCTTGGTGCTCAGCAAATGGGTTTGAAGCTCTTATGGGTTGGTGCTCATGAATTGTAGCTGGGGTGGTACTCGGCACAAGGGCATGGTACTCCTTTGGGTTTGTTCTCATGAATATATTTGAGATTGATTCTCTGTGGTTTTTCCCACAATGGGTTTCCACGTTATATTTGGTGTCTCTCTCTATCTTGTGTGATGTTTATTGTTTGAGTTTTATTGCATATCTTGAATGTTTGATTAAGTGGAATTTGATAAAGGGAAAGTTTTATAAGATATATGATATATTGATTCACCCCCCCTCTCAGTATATCATGTGCTTAATAATTGGTATCAAAGCAGGTTCCTTCAGAAAGGGTTTAATAACTTGAAGGTAGATCAAAGAAAAGCATAAGATGGCCAAGGAACTAAAGAAGGATAATCAAGAGTTGAAATCTATGGTTGAGGCTCTTAAGGAAAAGGTGTGTATCTTGGATTCTAAGTTGGCTATAGAAGTAAAAGAAAATAAGATATTTATTTAGGATCTTAAGAATCAGTTAGAGGTTGCAAATTCAATTTTAACATCAAAAGAAGAAGAGTGTAATCAGTTGAAGGATGAGTTAGATTCTTTAAAGGATAATCATGAAAAGCTTATAATCAAGGTTGAGAAAGATCATGAAATATTGGTCTAAGGAAAGAAGATGTAGGTTTTGAAGGAAAATCAAAGAAGTCGATCAAGCAGCCCAATGCTTTTAAGTTTTAAAATTCTTTTCATGGCTGTTGTTTTGTTTATCATCATGTTGGTCATAGGGAAAGAGATTGTATGAGGAGAAGCAATCAGTCAAAGGGAGATTTCAGTCACATTCAAGAAAAATGTATGAGAAATATTGTTTGCTTTTGTTGTCATGAGGTTGGCCATATTTCTAGATTATGCCAAAATAAAGTAAAGAGATATTCAAAGTATGTCAAAGGTTATAGAGCCCCTAAAAGATATGAGAATATTTAAATTAAGGTTTGGAGACCTAAAATAGTAAAGGTTGATCAGGTTGAGTTCAATAATGAAAATGAATTACTTGCTATAGTAGATAAAGAATCAGATTAGAAGGATTGTAAAGAATCTCTTGTTACATTTGAGCATGAGCTTTATCAAGATAAGATAGTTGAAAAAGTTGAGAAAAAGAAGAACATCATAAATGATAAGGTTAGTAAGTCAAAAAGGTTAGACATGCTTAAACGGATTCTAAAAGAAAAACACAAGAAGATCAAGGAAGAAACAAAGGAGATGTGGGAATCTCCTGAGATTTATTTCTAGAACCCTTTTGTGTGGGGGTGTCTCTTCTAGGCTTCAAGGAGACACTTTTAAGAAAATTGAAGCATGGTGAATGCTATTGGGTCTTGGATATTTTTCATGACAAGAAGGTGAGTTGATAGATTAATTTGTATATCTTTTAAGGGAATATATTTTTGAAGAAAATTTTGCATCAGTATTATGGTTTGAGGCTATTAGAATGATTCTTGCATATGCAGTGTTTCAAATGATTATGGTCATAAGAAATTAGAATGTTAAAAAAGTGCTAACAGTTTCAGGGAGAAAGAAAAGGATACTCATGCAAATTCAATCAAGAAAGATCAAAGTTTCAAAGCTCCATTCATCAGGAAGAAGGTTCACTCGTGTTCATGGTAGAAGAAATAACCTGAAGATTCTATGTTGGTGCAAACAACTTTGCATGTAAGATATAAATATCAGCCATGGTTCGTTGATAGTGAATGTTTGAGGCATATGATAGGAGCTAAGAGTAAAGAATATCAATGGTGGTACAGTGAGATTCAGAGATAAAACCACTGCCAGGATAGCCAGAAAAGGTACTTTGTTTTTGGATAATGGTAGAACCAAGACTAAGAATGTTTTATAAGCATAATCTATTGAGTGTAAGGCAAATATGTGATCAACGATACAACTTAAAGTTTCATATGGAAGGAAATATTCAAATGAGTTGATTGCAGATTCTCAAAGGATAGGTAAAATTAGATATCATCTCAAAGATCGGTGAGAGGAGTTGGGAGTAATTTCTATTACTTCCTGCCATTGATGTTCAGCATCAAGTGAGGGGGAACTAAGTGTTAGCTCTAGGTAGGCCCTTTTCCATTGATTTCAAAGGGGGAGAATAACAAGTATAGGTATAGGTGCAAAAAATAGGTACAGGTTGCTATAGTAAGGGGGATTTACTGTATGTTTTCAGATGATGGTATGTGCAGGTGACAGGATGTGGTAGTTTCAGGATTGAGGTTGCCATCAATGACAAAGGGGGATATTGTTGGAAATATTGTCATTGATGTCAAAGGTTTAGCATTATTGGTGATAAAGGCCCCATTGCATTTAATGTTGTTGGTAATAAATATATCTTGGCTAATATGAGTTAATATTTATTTAATATTAATGAATATATTTTTGGTTGCATATGAGACAAAATAAGGGCCCATGGAGAAGTCGAAGAGCGATGGGATAAAGACAAAAGAAGGATGGGACACATTTTCCCATGAAGAGTCATCTTGGGGAATACCAAGAGTCACCAAGTGAAGACAAAAGAGTAAAGGGTGAATTTCTCATGAAGGGACACTTTAAGGAATACAAAAAGTCACCAAAGATAAGGAAAAAAGTGGGAAGGACATTTTTGGTCATGAAGGGTCACCACATGACTTTTTAAATGCTTGGATATGAAGGGTCATCCAAGATTGGTGCCATTTTCCATGAGGATTGAAGGGTCACAAAGGGGGAAGGCCAAAGGTCATTTGGAAAGCTATAAATAAAGGCTTGAGTAGCCATTTGTAATATGGTTGAGAGAGGTTGATTTGATATTATAATATCTAGCTTAGAAGAGCAATTGTGAGAGATGAATATGATTTGTATTTGTTATATCTAGCTTAGAAGAGCAAAGCTGAGAGAGAGGAAAGAGATGTATCAAACTATCATTTGTTGAGATAGTAACATTAAGAGATAGGTGTATGGTATACACAAAGGTGTTGGTGCTCCTATGGGTTGGTGCTCATGAATTGTTGCTAGGTTGGTGCTCAGTAAAGGGGTTGGTGCTCCTATGGGTTGGTGCTCATGAATTGTTGCTATGTTGGTGCTCGGTAAAGGGGTTTGAAGCTCCTGTGGGTTGGTGCTCACAAATTGTAGCTGGGGTGGTACTTGTCAAAGGGGTATGGTGCTCTTGTGGGTTTGTTCTCATGAATATATTTGATATTGATTCTTTGTGGTTTTTCCCACATTGGGTTTCCATGTTATATCTGGTGTCTCTCTCTATCTTGTGTGATTTTTATTATTTGAGTTTTATTGAATATCCTGAATGTTTGATTAAGTGGAATTTGATAAAGGGAAAGTTCTATAATATATATGATATACTGATTCACCCCCCCTCTCAATATATCCCATGCTTAACAAATTGAAATTAATTACTTCACCAAACTAGTAAGTAGCTTCCAAAAACTAAGACAAAATGAACTTAAATCCTTTTTCCTCCTTGATATATATTTCCCTTCTCTTCCTCATATCACCCCATTCTCCTCTCATCTCACCTTTATTATAATCTACTTCTCCCATCGAGCTTTACATGAAAATTTCCCCAACTTGTAGTTACCATGCAAACTCTATGTTATTTCAGTTCAATAGTGACTTATAACTAGTTAAATATCATTAACCATGCTTAAGCAAGCCCTAATTCAAACTTTCCTTAATTATATATTAATTAAAATATTCATTTCAAAATTATGCATGTCAACCTACATTTCATGACCAAATATTCCACTCCAAAGTCCACTTTTAATCATTTACAAAATGATAACTATACTTTCAAATCTTAATGTAGTCCATCCTAGCAATAATATTAGGATTAGCTCTTATATTACTATTATAGGATAATTCAACCTCATTAAATATCAAATAAAGTTAATTAACTATTTTAACAATATCAATTATCTTCATATATCAAAATGATAAACCAATCAATTATTAATTTCAATTATAACAAGATAATTGTTTGTGTCATTACTAGTGTATATAGGCTATCTATATCTTTCATTATTTGGCATATATTGATATTATCAAATATCAATAATAGCAATATTAACATACTAAAATGTTGTAAAACATTTTTATAGTCTGTATATAATAGTAAATAGATATTATCTATTATATTTACATTTCGTAATCATACACAAACACAAGTAACCTTATATAATTATACTGAAACATTAAGTACTAAGTCTATGTATAATATACAAATGAAACCACATGAAATATTTATTCCATATCTATGTACTAACATTTAAAACATGTAAACTTTAATGTATAACTGTAATTAACTTTCAAAACATACTAACTCTAACAATCCAAACACATAATTTATATAACATATTAAATTTAATTTGGTGTGTGCCAGGAGTTTAGCAGTTCTTTTGTCATCCTTCACTATATCCATATACATCACCCTCTCTGATGATGTTCACCCTCTATCATGCTCTAAGGGATGAACTCTCCTACATCCAACTCATGATAAAAAGGCAGTTACTCAAATACATCATTATATATATATATATATATGCTATAACAATAAATGTAACATAGTCATTATATACATAATTCATAATTATCCATCTCATAATAATGAAATATAAGTAACATACATATGTTACATAATAGCATATAACTTAAAATTTAGTTAAAAATTAACAAATCAATTTAACAACCATAATAATCCATAGATAATTAGGTAAATCAGTTTAGTGGGAGAATCAGGATGTAACATCAAATAACACATTAAGTAAATGCAATGCAATAAAATAAACATCTTAAAATATATGGCATATACTATTTATTATAGCAGCAGCAATAATGAATTAACTCATAAATCCAAAGTATAATCTTGCTTTTCATTATGCCTATTGAGAGGCTTTATCGCATAAAATTAAAGCACCCTAACCTTTGTGTTTTTGACTTCACTATTTAATAAAAAACTATAACAATAGGTATTCATCCAAAATATTCATACTTGATCTCTATGTGTGTGTGTGTTAATGAAATATTTCATTGTTGGTACTAACTAAGTAGTTAGATGGACTCCACTGGCTTACTTAGCACCACTAATACCAGATGAAGGTAATATGATCAAGTGTTGTGTAAATATTTAAAAAGGATTAACAAATTATTTTATTAAATATTTATGGGGATGTTATAAATAGGGTCATTATTACATGGCATGGTGAGTCTCAAAGAACCCACCAAGGTGTTTAGAGCTCAAACCAAACACTAGAATATCACTTTCAGACTTAACTTCTCGCTTGACCTCACAAATGAACAGTCTGCTAGCCTGAAGGCTCCTAAGCTTGATCACACCTTACATGATAATATGCATGGTGGATAAATATTATATTAACAAGAGGACATCCCTATATAATAATAATTCATGGCATTTGGATGCTTATCTATAACTTGTACTCTATGAACAATCCTTAAGACTTTAGTGCACTCACAGGCTGCCAACAAGCACTCCAATGACTTGATGAGAGAGTTTTCTTATATAAGTGATCCAAATGGATTGAATTGCTTATGATATTACTTTAATAACATTAAAAACTCTCTATAGTACCATTATAGGCTATTGGTTGGCACATGTGAATGTACAACTATATGGAATGGTCACAAATGCATGGTTATAGGTATGTTTGTCAATGTACAAGGTATGGGATAGTTTCTAAATCAAGTAAAAAGGTATATAAACATTTAATAAAGGTTAAAAAACCTTATAATCACCCTTTTATGCCTCCTAAGAATCTATATGAGCGCTTCAAGTCATCAACTTGGGCAAAAAGAGATGAATGCATTATTTTGCAAGCCAAAAGGCCTATATGCAAGCCTATAAAGTAATTAAAGAGACCTATCCTTAGTGTATTGAGTTGTAATAAGGTGTTTAATACCTAAAAAAACTATTTACAAGTACTATAACCTAAAAATATTTTGGCAAACCACCTCAATCACCTATCAAGCCTGTTCAAATGCATAGACTAGGGTTTTGACCATTTCATGGTTCACCCATCCATACAAGGTTTTAGAACGTAAAATTTAGAATGGAGAATGTTTGCATCATGGGTAAATTTAGTAATACACTACATGTATTTTTCACATGTTTGAGAGGCCTATGGAGTCAAAACTTAGTTTATAAGCCTAAAGGGCTAATAAAGACCTAATTAGAAAGAGAAAATGGGTTAAAAGTGTACTTCCACATGGATTTAGGTTATGAAATTTAGAATTAATATGTAAAAGGATAATAGGTGATCAAAAATATTTTTAATTTTATAGGATAATCTATACATTATTCTATACAAGAATTTTGCAAGGTGAGGCATGGTAGAACTAAGGGGTTTTAAGACACCTAAAGAGTTACTTGATGATTACCACTGAGATGTTAGTTTGATGAGATCCTAAGCAGATGAAAGGTTTGAAAATCAGAGATATAATTTAAATCAACATGACTTGATGATTAATGAGGCCATCTGTCATCTCACAAGCCAAGACAAAGGGCAGTTTTTAAGAAAAAGATAAGGTGTCAAGCAACCAAAAGAAACTCCACACCACTTGGAGCAAGAAATCACACATGTCCTTCAAGACATATTGAGATAGTTTCATACCTATTTTATTGAATTTAAATCTCATTATATACTTTTCACGTCTCTCTTCTATGCCCTTCTCTCTTCTTCTCTCGCATTTCTCTATAAATTTAGCCTTGACAGGCTATTTATGTATCCTCCACCTAGGTATGGCAAAGGCCTACCCATTTTCAATCCTTTAGTGAATTAGAAACTTATGAGGTTACATCCTTCTTTGATTAGTTTCAATGTGTGTGCATGAATAGTTTATCTTGTCAAGTGATTAGCTTTTCTTCCTTGGCATGTTATCTTTTTCTAACATTCATATTTAGTTTAAAAGAATTTTTGCAAGTCTTATGAAGTGTCTAAGTGAGGTATGAAGGCTGAGTGAGTTTTATGTGAATTAGTGTCATTTTATAACCTCTTGACTAGTCCTCATAGCCTAAACATATTTCACTACCTCTATAATGAAGTTTTGATGTAAAGAGGTAGATTAGGAGTAGTGTTTATTGCAGGTTAGTCTCATGGTTGATGTACACTTGAAATTGATTGGTAGTGGTCAACTTATTTGGTTCATCACCTCCATTAGATTAATTTTATCTCTCTTTTCTTAAAATTTTTGTAGATTAGTGAATGAGCCTAATTGATGTATTAAAGGAGCTAGACTTTTTAACTTAGAGATTCAATCCAGCATTAGGCCACCCATAACCTAGGATTGTCTCCATGTTATCCTAAATTTGGATGGCTTGAACTACCTTTCAAGGGTGAAAATTTGGGATATAACAAGATTCATAAACTTAATACTAAAACATGACAAAACCAATCTATGAGAAAGAAATGTTGTCTATTCTACATGCAATCAAGTAGTGGAGACCTTATATGATGGGTAGGCACTTTAAAGTAAATACCGATCATGATAGTCTAAAATATGTTGTAAAATAATGATTATCTTTGGAATAAAAACAAAAATGGGTGACTAATATGTTGGTATATGACTTTGAAATCATCTATAAGAAAGGAAAATATAATTTTGTAGCAGATGCACTATTCATAGAAGCACTATTATGTATAATGACTATTTGGAAAGAAGATTGGTTAGAAGAGACTAGATCAGAATGGGTGGATGATAAGGATACACAAGATTTAATTCATAAAGTCTATAATCGGTCTATTTATTTTGATAAATATGATCAAAAATGTAATTCATTATGGTATAATGATCGATTATACATATGTAAGAATTTTATCCTCAAGCACAAGATCCTTGAGGAGCTTCATGCATCTCCAATAGAGGGGTACTCCAAAATTTTAAAACCTGTCATAGAATCAAGAAATATTTTTTTTAGGAAGGATTAAAGGGTGATATATATAAATTTATGGATGAATTTAGGGTATGTCAATAAAACAAGGATGAAATAATTAAGACACCAGGTCTTCTACAGCCTTTATCCCTTCATATCTAGAGGTGGGAGGAGGTTTCTATGGATTTCATTATAGGTTTGTCGAGGTCTAGGGATAAAAAATGTATCATGGTAATCCTGGATAAGATCATAAAATATGATCATTTTCCCCCCTTTACACATCCATTTATATCTAGTATAATAGCTACTATTTTTTTAGATACATTTCAAAAGCTCCATGGTAATCCCAAGATCATTGTAAGTGAACATAATCCCATATTTACTAGTAGTTTTTGGACTAATTTATTTTCATGTTTGGGTACTAAATTGGCTCATAGATCCTCATATCATCCTCATTATGATGGTAAAATAGAGGTGTTAAATAATTGCTTATAAGGGTAACTTGGTTATTTTACATCTAATAAACAAGCACAATGGGTTCATTGGTTGCCACTCAGAGACTGGTGGTATAACACTTCCTTCCATACCTCTTCCAAAACATCTCCATTTATAGCACTATGTGGTTATCATCCACCATCCATCATTTCATCCTTGAGGGTATAACCCAAATTTTTATTTATTGAATAATACATTCAACATCAATAGGAGGTATTAGTTAGTCTATATGAGAATTTAGAAATGACATAGAATAAAATGAAATAGCATGTAGATCAACACAAGAGTGAAAGATAGTTTAACATAGATGATTGGGTCTCTTTTTGCTTGCATCCATCTAATTAGATGTCTCTAAAATAATATAAAAAGGATAAAAAACTTTCTCTAAATGGTAGTGTTGCATATAAGCTGGAGCTACCCCAACCCACTCACATATATCATGTATTTCATGTGTCTTTCCTGAAGAAGGTAGTTGGACAAATAATTTATACCCAGTTTAAGTTACCAAAATTGGATGAAGAATGTCATGTCATTATTGAACCTAGGCAGATCCTTCAGACACATATTAAGAGGTTGAGAATGTGGGAAGGTGAAGCTTTTTTACAACATCTAGAGCTATTCAATGTTGAGGACAACATTATTTTTAAGGGGAGGGGCATGTTATGTCATTAGCCTATAGAGTGTGTTGGAATATGTGTAGCTAGTTTGTGGCTTACATAACTCCTTTCATATCATATTTCATTTCTCTAAGATCTCATTTGGTTAGATAGGTCAACCTATGGAATAACCATAGGCTAAGAAGACTATAAATATGAGGTAGGGATTATCGCTTGATGTTCATATTTTGAATTCTACCCTTATTGAAGCTTTACCCCCTCAAAGTGAATTTCCATTTATTCTTAAATTATACTATATTTTAGTCATATTATGATCTATTATTATTATTATTATGATTATTATTATTATTATTATTATTATAATACTTTATTTGTGAAGTAATTTCATTACAAATTTGGCCAATTTTAAATTGTGTAAGTGTGGAGAGCATGTTTTTAAAATATGCCCCTAGTAAAATCTAAAATTGAGATTTGGTACAAATGTGGAGAACATATTTCCATAACATGCCCCCACTATATATTTGAATCTAGTGAACTATGAAAAAAATGAACATGTTT
>JARHVA010001386.1:1220000-1255000 GCA_037957365.1 Torreya grandis
ATATATAATCCATGGTTGTAGAAAAATACATGGATTATAATTTGTTAGCCTCAGGCTATTAAAACATGTTGTTCTCTTTCCTGTTAGTCTTGGCAATGAGATGTTAGAGTTATTCATTTTTGTGATATGGACTTAATTTTGTGTACACTTATTACTAAATAAATTGAGTGTATATGTTTGTTATGTGTGTGTGTTGGCTAGGTGAATTCATTCTATAAAGTCCTAGAAAAATATATTGTAAATAGACTGTGTTATGACATTGTGGGAAATTTGTTATCAGGATAAGTTTGCAGTTATTCATGTTTCGATTTTAATTTTGGATCAAACTTGAGATGATGTTATTATAATGGACGTTGATCAAATCATATCCCATTGGGTAGCTCGTACATTGAAGCTTTTAAACAACTAAAAATTTAATAAATCAATCATTATGGACTTCTAAGTGTATGAATTCAACCATGATTTAGTGGTTATTACCATGACTTTTGGTTGAAGCTTCAAAGATCAATGTGTTTTTAATTGTAAAATTACTCTTTAAAATGAATGGTTGACCATGTACATTAAATTTGTTATGTGGCAGCTAGTTATTACTAATTACAGCCCTAGATGGCCTATTTCATGACGTCACTAAAGGCTTAATGGCTGAATTTGTCATGTTATAAGTTATTTTTCATAATGTTTAAATCATTTACTTTATTTAAGAAGTTTAAAATAACCATTAGTGCAAGGACTCTATGATCAAGAATTTATTTATATAATCCTGACCTAATAGCACTATTATTGGTGGTTCATTATATTAATTGTTATTCATTTTATATCAAGTAACAATCCCAAATGGATGAGTCCTTTCTTGTAAAATAGGATTGTTAAAGATGTTATGTTCATTTTTAGCATGTGCATTATTACTGGGGAATGTTAAATGTTCATGTTGGAAAAAATAATGTGGTTATCTAACTCCCATGATAATCATTTTCCATATGATGAAGTTATATGTGATATGGTGGCATATGACAAGTGAATGACTATGGGTGTAATGACCCCTAGGATTATGGATCATGGTACAATGATATAATGGGGTAGAACCACTACTAGTCTTCTCTTGGGCAGTCATATAGGTTATATGTTTTATAGTTTTATGTCATATCACTTTGATAGTGGTTCAATGATGGCTACTTAATGATATTAAAATATTATAAGGATTGCATAAGCATAAGATGGGTATGATGATATCTTGGTATTATTTTATGACATGTCATACTTTTATGGTACTCCCTTATCATCAAATTTGTATGTTTATCAAATGACATGTGAGATAATTATCTACTTTGCTAAATCTATCCTTGTGGTCTCAACCTTGTCTTCTAGACACCAACTATGACATTAATAATACCTATGGTATGGGTGAAATCTTATAGCCTCATGAGTTTCCAAGTCATAATTATTGGAGGTCCTAGATTGCACCCTAGCTAAGCAAAGGATTGTTCAGGTCCTCTACTCAAATCTAGTCAAACATAAGAATTACCCTATGTTGTGGGTTACCTAATCTTGGGTCAGAACTCTAGGATTTTTAATGAGGCTAGCTCTTTTGGTGTATCACTTAGATCATTTCTACTAAAACCTACTAATTGTTGGGGTGCTAAGGGAGAGAAAGATAACTAAAAGGGAAAATCTAAGCTACTTTTCATGATACACCTAAATTAATTATTCATCCACTCTACTTGAACTTCATAAAACACTAATAAAATAATTAAAGGATGGAATAAACAACTCCAAATGTATGGTATGCATTAATATTTCATGTAGAGGTTCACCAAGTGATCAAAACCTAAGGGAAGTGACAAAGAGGCCTAATTCAAAGCACTAACCAGTCAATATATCCACATGTTATTTTCAATAAAATGACATTAAATACTAAACATGACCTATATAATAAGACAAACTACCAACTAGGTGAGATCAAAACTTGACAAGGGAGAAATTTCTACCACATATGCAAATCAACTGACATGAACACAATAGATAAGCATAATAAAATATTAGCATTGTCTTATATTCATCTCAAGAGGTTACAAAGCTCAATGTTGGTATATTCTAGTCATGCCCAAGAGAGGGATCATTTTCAAGGCTTAAGAGCCTATATTTATAGTATAAAGGGATGAGGAACATGGGGGAATGAGTGGAAGAGTGGAGAATGGGTCGTAATGATTGAGATCACATCTTCCTTGAGCTCCTAATTACATTAATGTAATTAGGACTCTATATGACATGGAAGGATGGATCATGAGGGTCAAAACCACTATAAGAATCAACCACCTCACCACATGAATCCTTCTCGAGCTCTTATGCATTAATGCCTTTCACCATAATGACAAGATCCCCGTATTCATGTACCTGATAGAGCCATGATCATTTTTAACACCCTATTACAATATTTGAGTGTAGGTATACTATAGATCAAAACCAATCAACCTATTATTTTTCATATAGTCATAATTAAAATAAATATCTATAGGGTGATTGACCTCATATCAATAACTAACTACCCATCTTGGATCTATATTAGGCCTAGAAAGACCTATTTCTACCTTTGAGATTTAATGGTGACCTTAGTACTTTGGAACATTGCTCTAGCTCAACCTCAACTATTTTTTATTTCCATTTGAACCCCTAGCTTTTGACTTTTAATTTTAGCCATTGATCTTAATATGGGCTCCTTAAAATATGCCACTTGATATCTCTTCATTCATCCTATAAGATCCTATTGTTAGCTCTTTAAATTCTTGACCTCATGCACACCGTAGATCTCCCTCTATACAAATGAATGTGAGCCATAGATCTTTTTATAGTTTAATGCACTTGAGACATTTATCATTTATGCATTTTATCTTAGGATCCACTGACCTTTTATCCCATCACTTACCATTAGATCTGCTTTGTATAATGGATCATGCACCATTGGTCTATTTGGGCCACCTGGTCTTATCAATCAATACGTGTCATTATATCTTTGATCAGGCATCTGAGATCTTGACACTTGTCAACTTCACATTCATGTTGACTTTTTGACTTGATACTCACCATTGATCTTTGGTGTACAATCAAATACATGCTATTGGATCTTCGAGTCCCACTGACATTTCTTAGATCACCGCTCATCATTAGATTTGATCTTAGCTCTTGATATTTATACACTTGTCATCTATGTGTTCATCCTTGGAACATTTGAATTCAAATGGCTATATGTTGTATCTTTAACTTGATGTCCCCATGCACATTTCACTTTTTAAGTCTAATTTTAAAGGCTTATATCTTGAGATAGATAACTCAACAAGACACAAAAAATTTAGGGGATGATCTAGGCATGAAATACATCATGTCCCTATAATCTTTTGGCTTCATTTGATTCCATAGGTGTACTTATGAAATACACAATTGAGTTGATTGTTTCATCCTTGTATGACATTTTCTTGGTGGTCTAGCTTCTCAAGGTTTGTGTTAGTCATTTTCCTCTTAAACAAGGACACCATGAGACATCAGAGCAATCCAAGGCAAAGGTCATCAACATGATTTAAATGAAAAGGGTTGAAATTTGGCTTGTAAGGCCAAAATGTTAACAATAACCACATTGAGTATTTAGATATTTAAATTGGGTTGAGGATCCCTAGGTGGTTCAATAGGGATACATGACGTTTGTAGGCTATTAGTGTGGACCCACACATTAATACCCATTGAAAAGTATATCATACTTTAGGCAACCTTTTTCTATAGGGAATCCTCTAGAGATGTTCATCCTTACGTAAGTATTTATATGACCTAATTCATTTATGGGTTATCTTCTCATCTTGTGTAGACCCATGTTGATGCATCTTGCATTGTAAATATTAGTAGTGGGTTCTACACATATTTCTATTAAATAATCTATTATCAATTCTTTGAAAATAATGGGTGTTATTTTGTTGTGGTGATAAAACATTATTCATGTATCACTATTCACTGATGATGTGGTGAGTACTATTCACCCTGGTGAGGTGTCACAACAATATTATATATTGTATATGTGGCATGGGATATAATTATATGAAGACACATAGAGCACATGGTGGTGGACAAACCTTGTCTAAGGAGATGTTCTTTGCTTTTGACCTTTGATATGTGACTAGATTTTACTATTCACTCAATATTGAACACATGTGAAAGGTGGTGCAATTTTCCTTGATATAACCTTTGTCCATTGTCATTATTCATTCCATGAGGAATTATGGCATGTATTTTTTGGTCTTTACTCCTTTCCTTTACCATGGTTCTCCCAAGTGAATGTGGGGCATAGATGTTATGTTGACCATTCTTCCTTCATGATTCCCTTCCATGTGAAGTGTGGGGCTTTATTTTTTATTATCTCTTTTGATTCCTCAAGATTTATATATATTTTTGTATCCATAAATGTCTTATATAGGCAATTTTTTGAAGGAAATTATTGTGTATGCCTTTGGAATCCTCCTTGGCATGTGGCCAAGTTATGTATTGAGTGTGAAGAGAAATTTTGTTGAAGCTTTGATTATGTATGTGAGGATTTTAGATGATTAATGAAGATTTATTGATTTTATGGGAGGAATTGTTGATTTTAATGTTTAAAGAGAGATATATGAATTGGTGAATCCTTCATGTGGTTAGAGAACATTTCAAGTGGTATCAAAGGAAGTTTGGATTCATTGGGGAAAGAGTGTGAGAGAGTTTGATGTAGGCATGAGAGAGGCCTTGGAAGAGTTGAATATGTGAGTGTTGTTTTATTATTTTTTAGGTATTAATAATGAAAATAAGATTGGAATCATACCACTAGAAAGATAATGGGAAAAGAATTTTAAGAACTGGATCAGGATATTAGAGTTGACGCTGAAGAGATTTGAATACTTTGAGAATGAAGAAGAAGAGATGGTATGAGAGATAATAGACTCCCTAAAATCAAAGGTGGTTGGATTAAAAATATAGATAACCACATGGAATGTTGGGCCCCTTTTTTTACTACCTAGTAGACCACACTAACTCAGCACATCTTGGCATAAGGCAATCATTGAAATGATTGCTCTTTCGATACTTTTGGCACTAGCTGGAAGAATCTTCAAAGATATTTTTCAAACTAGTAGGTAGTTACTTAGCACCCAAGTTTTTAGGGACATCCCTTTTAGTACTGCACATGGGTTTTGGAGAGTATAGGTGTTAGAGTAGTGGAGTCAATAGAATAATGACTCCCATCAACAACTTAGCCCCTGATGTGCACCCATCTACCATAGATAAAATATGCTTTCTTACCTATAAAAATGAGATTGAACTTAAATAAGGGAGAGTCAACATTAATGAAGTGAAGCTTTATAGGATTAACTCCAATATTATGCATGTATTTTAGTTTAAATCGAGTTTGAATACTTTGGAGAACCACCATGTATCACCTAAGCTTTCCTATGAGTCATTGGGCTTGTAGTATAATTTAGATGAGCATGTGTTCTATTTTATACAAACTATACTCTCTGTTGATGAACTTTGAGTTAATAGAAATGGCTATTGTATATTTACTTGGTTGTTGAATCTTTTCATATAGTTTAACATTGTTGTATGGTTGTAACTTAATTTATATATGAATAATGAGATAATTTTCATTTTTTAATGTATTACGACATAAAGGTCTACTCCATGTCACTAATGGAATTGTTATTCCATATACAAACTTTGGCATACCTATAAAAATTGACTAAGTGTTGAAGTCAGCATGCACCAAAACCCTAGTAGCCACACCTAGAGTGCTAACTTGAAGAATGATTACCTAAGCATAAGCCATTCCCTTGACTTGAATAAGTGCCTAAATGACTCTTAACTTAATTTCCTTATGACTTGAACCTTTAATAACTATGACTATCCAAACATGAACTTACACCAAAAGACTTATGCCCTTGAAAGTTATGTAACTAGTCTAATACAGACTTGTGCCATCATAATTGGGACTAGTTCCCTTGAATATGCTTGCACTTTTGGTCTTATCTAGAATAGCACACCCTGATAGATGACCTAATATTGTTTCACAAATTACTAAGTCCCATTAAGACTAAGGTTTTTCGATCTTTCAACTATCCAAATGCATGCCCTGGTTCCTTCACTACTATGCTTTAGGTGAGTGTGTAAGGCTTACACCTTGTGTGAAATTGATGCCAAGAAAGTAGTGCATTTAAATGTTGTGAACCATAGACTTTTACTATGATTTCACCTAGTTGTATCAAGTAGAGAACTAACTTGGATTGATTGTTAAGTGCATGACTAAGCATATGAGCTAAATAAGGAAACTTTACTACAATATTTTGGTTATATTGTCAGGACTCATGTCAAATTTTGTTTCTATAATGGTACAATAGAGTGATGTTATAACTTTAAATAAATAACATATAGCATTAGCTAAATCATGTATAATATAGTTTCAAATAGAAGCATCTGACATGCCAAAGATAGAAGCCAAGAGAATGGGTGCAAACCAACCTATATGATGCTCTATATGAGGTGTTCTTTTATGAACTACTTGAGTATGTGTACCAATGGTTGGTTGCCTATACCACCTCTATAAGATGAAGATACAACCAACACTTCAATTAGACAAAGGATCACTTAGAGAGTCTTGAGAGATTAGATGATGTTTGTAGGTGTGTTATAGATAAATGGTAGAGTGGCACGCTAAATAGCTACATGCTATAATTTTTAATGTTGACTTTATCTTGCCCTAAAGAATTAGAGTATGTGTTCTTTCATGAACCAAGGGTCACATTCATAAGATGGATTATCACTTAACTAAATAAATTATTGGTGGATTATCGTATTAAAACCATAATAATGGAAAGTTAAAATCCTTGTGCGTATGAGCAAGTACAAATGCTAAGAACTAGAAGTGTAGGTGAGGTATGATGGAAGGGGATGAGAAAACTAAGACCTAAGATATCTAAAGGCATAACTACAACAAGTTAAGGCATAGGCTGATAGAGGATCTAGAACTTGGAAGTGCTTAGAGGACTCATAATGAGTGGGAACGGAATGGGGAAGGATCCCTTAAACTATAATAGTGTGAGGAAAAATAGGAAGAAGCAAGAGGTCAAGCTCAGTAGTTGGGATTAGAATGCCTTGAGTTTCTATAAGATGTGGTGAATGAGGATGCAATATAAGCACCTACCCCCTTTAAACTTGAAGTGTAATCTCATGTACTAGATTCTCCACCAGAAGATAAAAGAATGATAACTGACCTTATTATCAACATTGACTTTGATAGACTTTAAAATTTGAACAAAGACTTTGTGATTGAATAGTTGATACCTTAAGAGGAATTGAATAATAGTAACCTGAACCCAGTGAGCACTAACCCAAGAATCTAGAACATAAGTGCAAGCATTCTCATTTAGAGGATGCCAGTTGTGTAAACTAGGTAACAACGCACAAGAAGTGGACCAATGCCATAAGTGATAAGTACCACACCATCAAGATAAATGGCGTAACCTACACCAACAAGGTCACCACTCAACCCTAAAATTAGAGTCATTAGAGGACCATCTCCAACATAGACACCACGGGGCAAGTGCCTTAGACTCCAACACCACCCCCTTAGTTTATATATTATGAAATGGTGATGCACTTTCCTAAGTATCATGGTGTAGAGAATGTCATGGATGATGTGATCAAGTGTGAACTTCAACGGTGAACTTGGGGTATCACCTAATCAGATGCAAGTTGACTTAATTCATGACACCTTACTGGATCATGCCCATACCTGGTATCAAAAATTTGATTCAAACTAGGATATGGTTGATTATGATATATTGAAGGAGGTTTTTTTGAAGGAATTTGATATTCTTGAGTTTGAGAAATAAAGCATCATGGCATTCAAAAAAATTAGACAATGGCTATCTAAGAGTGTGTGCCTATATGATGCATGGTTTAAGACCCTCCTTTCTAAGCTTCCATATGATATCCACCCCTCCCAAAATGTTCAATGGCTTTTTGGGGGCCTCATAGTACCTTTTAGGAGAGTGATGTCCATAAAGATCTTCACAAACCCTCATGAAGAACTTGAAGCCATGCTCTAGGTTGAGGTAGTAAGTAGTGTTGACATTGAGATCAACCTATTTATGGAGTCACAAATTGTGTCAATGGCCTCCCAACTACAAAATCCAATTGCTAGTTTGACACATGAAACTCATAGTAGATTATGGTGTATTGACTGTGAGATAGAGGGGCATAATAATAATAATTGCCCATGAAGAAATGTTACATTAATAATTAATTGTGAAGTTTATCATGGGCTACATGACTCTCAAAACTATCCCCTATTATAGCATACAACTCAAGTAAACACTACTATAGATTTCAATTTGTGTGATGTTTATACTCATTTAATAGTATATTGTTGAGTCATTAATGAGATGTGTTAATATAAAGAGAGGACCACATTAGGCAATGACCATAGTCGATAGGTAGGTGGGTCAAGGAAATGAAGGCTATGGCCAACAAAATATTGGCCATGGGAATTAGTGAGGTATGTACAGGTGAGGTGGAGGAAGATTCCCACCATGATCATGTTGCAAGTGTGGGTTGACTGAGCTTTACCAGTGAGACTTCCCCATGCACCTAATGTGTAGGTATTTTCAAGTAACACATGTGGTGGAAGATTTCCCAGACATATATAAAAAGCTGACTCAAGGTTAGCCTAGTACTGATAAGGGTGCCACCATGGTTAAGCATGAGAAAAAGGAGGAGAAATGGGCTCTCAAGCCATAACAAACTCACAAAGAACCACCTAAGGTGTAGGCCACAACTTATAGTGGGTCCATCACACACTTCCTACTATGGTGATAAAATAATTACACTTGGAATATGGCAAGTTAAGCTATGTCAAGTGCATATCATGATCTGAGCTAAAATCTACACCCTACCCTAACCTTACATGATATAAAGACATCTTGAAATAAGCCATGAGTGTAATAAAATGTTTGTAGTGGAAATATATCTAGCTATATATATAGAAGCATAGGCTACTACCTTGCATAAGAAGCAATATAGTTAGGAAATTGAAGTACAGGAGTTGATTGAGATCTTGCACCTCTTGTAAACTAAAGGAATGTTGTCCCTACTAAAAAACTTGATTTTAGAGCATCAAAGAAGAGACTAGAAGTAATAGGCTATGGCTCATATGATTGAAGTTGTTCCACATATGGAGTAGATACATGAAGTAAAGCATACTCAAAATGTAGAGTATGACCAAGAACTACTAATAAACACGACCATTAATGGATGGTCTATTTGTGAGGTCTTTGTGGACATTGGCACCTAGGTTAACATTCTAACCAAAACCAATTAGGAGAAGATGGGATGTCCACCCATAAATCCCTCCCCTCATATGTTTTTTTTGGCCAACAAAACCCAAGCATAACCTATCAAGATCCTGAAGGGCACTGTTGTAGATATTATGGTTGTCAAATTCTGAGTTGACTTCAAGGTAATCGAGTTGGCAGAGCATGATAACTATCCAAAACTCTTAAGGAATACATGATGTTATGCTAATAATGTTTAAATACACTTCAAGAAGTGTTACATGACTTTTGATAATGGTAGAGAAAGGGTGGTGATCCCCCTATCAAGCAGTCAAGGGCCTCCATATGTGGAAAGTGTTAATTTCAAAGCTGAGATCAACCACATTTATAACATCATGGCATGGGGTAATGAGAAGCTTAACCCAAGAGACCAAGGAGTGCTCAAATGGGATGATGGATAATTAGTGCCTGATAAAACTAATGTAGCCTATGATTAATGGGTTGAAGAGGCTTGTGAAGTTACTAGTTGAAGGTGCTACCTAGTGTGGGCAACTAAGCCAAGGCCAGCCTAAATGGGTTCCTCATGTCAAAAAATATGGGAAAAGGGTGTTCCAACTAAGTAAAGGGAAGCCTATAGTACTCCTAAAGTATGAAAGGAGCCATCTTGTAGAGAACTATGTCTATGACATTGAAGCATGTGTTCCCAAGGAAATAGATAGAATGGATGCACTAGTGCATACCCTAAAAAATATTGTTGCTCATTGGTGGGTAGTATAAATGCCTAGCTTTCCAACATGGTAGGATCTAAAGGAAACAATATGCACTAGGTTTGGAAAGAGTAACAAGGACTTAGACATACCTACTTACTCAAGTGATTCCAACCCAATCATGCATGTGTGCTTATGTGAATAAACTTAGATTGTTTGTAGCAAGAACATGCTGAGAGACTTGTGAGTGCATGATTTATACATGACTTTTATAACATGGGCATGAGCATGGTACATTATAAATTAAATATATTGAAAGATAGTAGACTGAGAGGTACTCAATGAGAGGTTCATGCATACCCTCTCCTTCTCTTCACAAATCTTAGAACTACTAGATCCACTACAAGTCATTCATAGGGAAATGTTTGAGGACACTACCATTCTAGAAGAGTGCCTTAGAGACATTTTTGAGGATAAAGGATTGACACTCTAAACATTATTTGAAGAAAAGTTGCTCAATAATGAATCTATTGAGGAGGAGGATGAAACTTGGAAGGCACATAATTATAAAGCTCTAATAGGATGAAAAAAACTCATGCACCACATGGATGATAATGGCCTAGATGAAGAAGATCCAAATCATCTTCAAATTGAAACAATTGATGGGATAAGGCAAGTTGAAGACTCTCATCAAGAGAGGAATGAACCCTATCATGTGCCACTCAAGACTACTAAAGTAGAAATCAGTGTAGAAGGTAAGCTAAATATTACCACTATAGGTATCTATTAGTCTAAGGTAGAGATGGCATGAATCATAGACCTCTTGAAGGAGTTTTAGGACTTATTCCCACATAACTACAAGGACATGAAGGTCACCCACCCTTCTCTTGGAAAAATGAGCATCAAGCTGGTGGATGGTGTGAGGCCTATCAAGAAACACCTATATAGAATAAACCCCAACCTATGCACTAAGGTAAAAATAGAGATTCATGGAATGATAGATGCAGGCATCATCTACCCTATATAAGATTTTGAATGGGTGAGTTGATGGTCATAAGCATTAAGAAGGATGGGCACATATAAATCTATGTCAACTAGATACTTTTGAATGCCACCTGTATCATCAACTTGTTCCCAACCTTGTTCACCGATGAGGTCCTAGATGGTGTCATAGGTTGAAAAATTTATACTTTCATTGATGTTTTCTTAGGCTACCATCAGGTGTAGATTAAAGATGAGGATAAGCCCAAAATAACCTTTGTGATTAAATGGGGTTGTTTTGATTTTAATGTGATTCCCTTTGGACTCAATAATGTGCTAGCCATATTCTTTAGAGTGGTGATCACTGCTTTCAATGACTTCATCCATAAGTTCCTCCAAATCTATCTTGATGACTAGACTATGTATGGCCTTGTAAAGGACCACTATGATAATTTGTGCCTCATTTTTGAGAGGTGAAGGTAGTTCCAAATATATTTAAACTTGAATAAGTACATCTTCATAACCCCATTTAGAACATTATTTGGGAACATCATCTACAATGAGGGTTTGCTCATTGATCATGTGAAGATATCCATCATAATTTATCTCTAGACTCCTTCAATGTAGAAAGATGATCGTGTCTTTCTAGGCCATTATGGCTACTAAAATAAGTTTATACAGAGCTATGCAAAGATTGTATCACCTATAGTGGAGATCTTGCACAAATATCACATATTCTATTGGGGTGGGGCGCAAGAGGAGGCTTTTAAAACATTAAATCTAAAATTGGCTAGTGCACTAATTCTATAATTGCCAAACTGGAATCCCTTCCATGTCTATGTTGATGCTTTTGGATCCATAATTAGTGCCATATTGGAAAAAATAAGTGATGGAAAGATGGACCACCCATCTCCTTTTTAAGTAAGAAATTAATGCAAGCATAACAAAATTACACCACCACTGAGCATGAGGCATTGGCCATGGTCTATGCCTTACAAAAAATTAGGCAATATCTATTAGCAACCCCATTCATCTTTTTCATTAATCATGATGTGCTCAAGTACCTCATGAACAAAACCTATTTTACATAGGCACATATGTAGATGGATATTTCTATTCTAGGATTTCTAGTTCTCCATTGTTGTTAAACTTAGAAAGCAAAACTTAGGGCTAGGCCATTTGTCCTGCGTAAATTCTAGTGATGTGACAGCACTGATTGAAGATGACATACTAGACGTGTAATTGTATAGATTCTAATGCATCCATAAATAATTGAAGTAGATTTATAATTTCTTAAAATATAGATTTACACCCCAAACCATGTCAAATAAGGAGAGGAAGCAGCGTGTTGTTCATGCTACCCCCTTCTAGCTCATTAAGGGGGAGCTATACAAACTAAGTAGAGATGAAGTCCTTCACCAGTGTGTTCTATAATATGAAAGGACTCCATATTACAAGAATCATATGAGGGAATCATAAGAGGCCATTATATTGGATATGTAATATCATGTAATATTTTAGAGTCATTATTGTGGTGGTCAAGCCTATTATATGATTTAAAGGAGTGTGCCATGGCATGTGACATATGACAGCACATGAGAAGCCCAACCACTATGATGAGATGCCTCTCATCCCCATTTTTGCCTAGGTACCATTTAGGAAATGGGCCATTAATTTTATTGGACAAATAACTTTTGCATCATGGTACATAGGTGCAAGGTATATTTTGGTAGCCACTAACTATTTTACTAAGTGGGTTGAGGCTATACTAATAAAAGATTGCATAGCCATGACAACCATGCACTTCATCTGGGAGAACATAATAAATTGATATGGGTGACCATTAAGTCTAATTAATTATAGGGCCACTCATTTCATTAATGAGACAGTGCACATCCTCTTAACTAAATACATGGTGGTGCACCATAATACTACCCCATATCATCCATAGGCAAATATCATAGCTAAAGTATTCAACAAGATCTTAGGAATGTGCTTGATGAAGGTATGTGATGTTGGTTGCAAGGATTGGGATAATCATGTTTTAGTGGTACTATGGGTGTCCCATATGACATATAAGTGCCTAAACAAGGCTACACCATTTCAACTAGTGTTTGGTGTTAAATTAGTTCTCCCCATGGAATTCATGGTACCATCCTTATGCATTGCATATATTTTTCAGTTAGACAACCAAAAATATTTAAGCACAAGGGTGGAAGACTTAAAGAACTTGTATGAAAAGCATGCCCAAGAAAGATGGTATCAACAAATCAAAAAGGTGCACTAGAAACTTTGGCATGAAAATCATATCAAGCACAAGGAGCTAACTAAAGGAGTATTGGTCTTGATCTATGATTCCAAGTACCTTAAACACCCAGGAAAATTGAAAATAAGGTGGATGGGTCCCTACATCATCCACCACATATTAGAGATAGATGTATGTAAGTTATGCATGGTATTTCGCAAAATGCTCCTAGGGCATTTCAATGGCAACTGGTTGAATCCTTATAGAGAATAAGATGGTGTTTACACCATAATAACATCAACTAGTTAGTTTGATTTGAGCTAACTAGAATATAGTTTGGCATAATCCAACCATTGTTTTTGTTTTGTTTTATTCCTTGTATAGTGTCAAGAGGAAATAAGTAGTACACGATGACTATAAAGACTTATCTATTGGCACTTCATGCATAATTCCATCTAGGTGAATCAAGTACTTACACTTTCTAAGCACATGAGGCCATGACACTTAAGTTATGGGCATGTGAATCTAACCTAGATCTAGTGAATTCATCTAGCCTTTCATGTATAATTTCAATTAGGTGAGTTAAACACTTGAAATTTTTAACCACCTAAGGATAAACATATAAGTGGTGGGCATGTGAGACTCATTAGACTCAAAAAAGAGGCACACAGAACCCCATGCACAAGTTTCTAAATGAAGGGTGATTCCAATCCCATACATGAACTACTTTGGCCTTTCATGCATAATTCAAATCAAGTGAGTCGAGCACTTATACCCATCTAAGTGGTGGGCATGTGAAACTCACCAGATGCAAGAAGAAGATGCACAAGATCCATATGTGCAAGTTGAACATTGCAAGAGGCCAAACATCTAAGTGGTGGGCATGTGAAACTCACCAGATGTAAGAAGAAGATGCACAAGATCCATATGTGCAAGATGAAAATTACAAGGCTCTTAGAGGCCCAAAAATGAACTACTCTGAGACTTTCATGCATAATACCAACTAGGTGAGTTGAGCGCATTTATTTTCTAAGCACATAATTCTAGATGCCTAAGTTTCTAGGCCTGAGGGAGTTACCAAACTTTGAAGATTTAAGAACAAAATGATAAAGTACATAAGTGCAAAGTTAACCTTTACACCAAATTTAGAAAGAGGCACATCAATTGATCATGTTCTAGAGACCAAAAATGAAGGTGAAGACACTCAACATGGTTGGGTACAAGAAAGAAAGTGAATACACACAATCTATCCATGTGAAAGAGAACCAAAAGAGAAAATAAATCACTAAAGGGCTAGCACAAGGTATTTATATGGGGTAGGATAGACCAAGGCAAGATGAAGTGCAAGAAATAGACTAAAGTAGAGAAGTATACTTGAAATGAAAATACAACTAGAAGAGGAAGTGGAACTGAGGAGGCTGAAGCATGAACATGTGAGGCACTACACCTAGGTTTCCATAAGGAAGGTGAAGGTCATGCAAAGTGAACAAGCAAAGGAGAAGAATTGTCTACAATAGCTAACATCCACTCAAATTTAAATGAAAAGTGACTGCTTAAACTAAACATCACTTCACTAAATTACCATTAGAGGGCATTCAATGAAGTTGTGATGGAGGCATAAAGGTACACATTTAATACACTAATGACAAAGGATTTTTGTGGATTTTTCAAAAATTTGCATTTTCTAAGAAATATAGATGCCACCATACCATAAAGCACCTACATTAATAATGGTAGGTAAGGAAAGGGTATAAATTAACAAGTAGTAGACTTGATTAGGTTAAAAAATATATACTAACTTAAGACTAAGAGTGAACCTAAGCAAAAATTAGAGAGCCAAGGTATGAAAACCCTATACCAGTGAGAATTTGAGCACCTTCAAGTACTAAGAATGAATGACTACATACTAAGAAGGATTGTATTCATATTAATATTGATTTAAAGAAGTGTAGAGAGAGGATTTTATGGAAACTAGATAGTTGGAAAAGTATATTGATGCCTTGGTCACCATTGAAGTCCATTAAAACTCCAAAGCTAAGGAAACAGTCATAAATCTTGCAATTATAGAAATGTCATCACCATTCAAAGATTTGGTAACCTACACCTACTATACTTTAACACTAGTAGGTTTAGGATGGTGAAGAAATGGAAGGGATCAAGCTTTGATCAGGTGCAATAGGACCTAAATTAGGTGAGTGTAACATCTAAAGTAGCCACTATAAAAATAGTGGTACAATGAGTGGAAATAGTGAATGCGACATAGGTGGATACCAAGGCACTCATAAAAATGTCCTACCAAGTAATGTAGTTCCCTCTAGAGGTCATGGCATGAGAGGATTATTACTCTTTTATGCATGTCTACTAGTTAAAATAATATAATCACCACACATCTAGTCATTTTCAAGACCTTATGAAAGATTGGATGGTGGACACAAAGTGGAAGATGGTGTAAGGTGATGCCCTGTTTAACATCTTGATCCAAGATAAATTGATAGATTTTAGTATAACTCAGCTTTATGAGTTACCATGCTTTGAGAATCTAGAGGATCTGGTTCAATTCCTACTCTCACACATCCATGAGGATTGCATTTACTTCATAGGGAGGTGCATGAAGATTTTAGCATAATTGATAAAGAGAATAACTAGGCTTCTAGATACTGGCAAAGACATCCATCAGATGATGGATGATGAAGAGGTGGAGTACTTAGTAAAGCTCCTAAATTACATCAAAGAGGGTTTTGTGTTCCCCATCAAGGAGTGCAAGGACCTGCATGAGGGTGTTGGCATGCATCATAAGCTCTAAGCTATGCCCAAGCGGTTGATAGATTGATGTGACTAACACATACCTTTTGTATCACCTATCACATAGTACAAGGCATGAAATTCAATATTTTCAAATTCATCATTGATGAATTTTTGAATAATGCATAGGAGTTCCATAGGTCAAAAGGGACATTCAGGAGGGGATCTATTTTCATTATCATTATCATGGAAGAGATTGTAATTATAGATGGGGATGAGGACAACCTCTAGGTCCATTTAGAGCACAATGATTCCTTAGAGAATAATTATAAATACTTCATGATTCCCCTCTCTTTTAGTGCCAAATATAAGACTCATGTCATGGGGTGGTGTGAGAGGTACATAGAGGCCTTTAGGCTTAGGTGTGCAAGTTTGTGTAGGAAAGTCTTGTGGATGACTTTGGAAGTCTCCTTGGCATGTGGCCAAATTATGTATTTAGTGTGGAGACAAAGCTTGTTGAAGCTTTGATTATGTGTGTGAGTATTTTAGATGATTAATGAAGATATATTGATTTTATGAGAGGAATTGTTGAGTTGAATGTTTAAAGAGATATATATGAATTGGTGAATCCTTCATGTGTTTAGAGGCCACATCATGTTTCATCTAGTATAAGAGACTATGTCATGAATATTATTGAGAATAATGTTTATTTCTCTCAGTCCCTAGAATTCAAGATCAATGTTAATCTATTGTACAACTAAATTAAGTTGTACTCACTATATGGTTCCTACTAGTTGTTGTCTAAGAGATGTGTAAAATTGGCAATATTCCTGAAATGTTATCCTATGATTCTCAAATCAAGGATAGATTTAGATCTTATGGTGCTAATGTTGATAAAATCTAAGGCATGGGTGGCCTAAAAAATATGGATAAGTCCTCATTATGGCTTTAATACATTGAGAAGCCATTCAAGACATGATTTAGAGAACATGAACATGGATTGAATAATGTTTCTATCTCTAATTCGCTTTCTACATTCAAAAGATGAATAAAGAAACTAAAGAAATAGACAAGGCTAGAAGTACCTGGATAAAGATTGTGCACCGTAATCCAGACGTTTGTGGGCACCCCTCTTTGGCTGTGGAGGAATGACACTGCAAAAGAAAAGAAACTTGGACAAGAAAATGTTAGATGGATAGGCAGTGGGTTGCCAAGTGAAAGCTTGTTCCCGAAAGTGTGAAAACTTCCTCAAGGGAGGTCAACCCACTGATAACAGACAAATAAAAGACTAAGGAAATATAGAATGGTAGAATATAGGAGTGATAAACAAATTAGAGATGAAAGAAAAGATCAATAGTTACCTGAAAGGAGTTGTCGAGCTGATGACAGTCGCCGAGGTCGAGAATGTTGCTGGCGTCGATTGCCTAGTCTACCGACTTCCGTTATCCTGCCGACGTCGGTCAGGGCAGTAACCAGCATCGGTCGGGGCAGTGGCCTGTAGTCGGGTCTGGTCGGGTTTCTAGACTGTGGATAGGTCTGGTTTGTGAACAGGGTCGAGACAGAGTTCAGGGATGACTTTGAATGGACTAGGGAATGGTCTGGTTCTGATTAGGTGCCCTGTACAGGGTCTTTGTTGGTAGGAGGGATGAGGGAGTTGTCCAGGATTATACTAAAAGGATGACAGGTGAAAGGGAGATGGACAGAGGACAGGGCCTGAGAAGGCTTTTCAGCCTCTCAGGGGGTAGGACAGAGGGAGTGGGAGACAGCAGATACCAAATAACTAAACACTAAAGAAAAGAAATGAAATGAAATAACAGACTGTGCTTACCTTTTTAGCTTGCCGAATGAAGAGTGGGAGAGCTGTTGTTGAGACCACAGAAGACTTAATCTCTGCTCAAGAATCCCTGCACTTATTGCTGCTGTTACACGAGGTCCAGAGGGAGAAGAGTAGAATGCCAAAATGCCAAGAGAAATCAGTTTGCGAGCTCAAGGGGCCGGGCACTGGAATGGATGCAAAAAGGAGTCTTGAAGGCTGCCGACACCGACAGGATTACCGACGTCGGCCGAAGGGTCACCGACGTCGATAGTGGCAGAATGGGGGCAGAGACTAAAAATAGCCTCTGCCCGTTCTTGCATGCTTTCGGGGGAGGGATTGTGGGAAGAACGGTCATGAGGACACTTAAATGGGCGCGGGAGGAAGATAATGAGGAGATTTGGCATAATAAAGGCTAGGAGGGAGGTGGAGGGATCCAAGGGAGGATCCAAGGTGGCAAGGGTGAGGTGGAAAGGGGGCCACTTAATTGAAATATTTAAGTTATTTTAATCAAATGAGTGGAGGGGACTAAGGCCAAGGGTTAGGATATGGGTTTGAGGTGGACAAGGGGGGAGAACCAAGGTGCAGACACATTTGTGGTGTCTACATTTGCCCTTTTTTGTCTTGTTGGTTGTTCTTGACGAACTGCAAGACAAAAATAGGAGTTGGTTGCCCCAGGAAAAGGATGAGGTGTTCCCCCCTCAAAGCGATAGTTGAGAGAAGGGAACTGGAGATCGAGTGTCGATTTGACAGAGAGATGGATAGAAGAGTGTGAGAGAAAATGCTATAATAGTCGTGATTGTGTGTATGCCACTTCACGGGATGATCGGGTCAAACTGTCGCATGTCGAGGGTCAAGGAGTGCCAAAATTGAAGTAATCGGGCCCCAGCATTTAGTCATCTGCTGATCAGGTTACTCAATCTAAGCTAAAGCTCCAAATGGTTGTCATGTTCCAAGTATCCCAGGCTCAAGAAGTGCTCCCAGAAACACGAAAATGCCACAAGTAGTAGGGATCAACTGGCTTGCGATCTTATACTTGCGAAGGGTCAAAAATAGTCTGCAGATAATTCTGCTAACCAGCCGTGAGGTAGCACACACACAAAAACAACCAAGGCAACATTGGCTTGGAAGTAGTCAAAGGTTGAAGGAGATACGCATGATCTCCAATGGTCATTGGTCAAGGGGATGGATGGACGAAAGGATGTGGCCGAGCTAACCTCAGAAAATGTCATGTGATCTGAGTGCTGCCTACATAGCCCATGTGTGAAGGGCCTCAGGCCAATGTAGTTCTCCCTAAAAGGGAGGAATGGTCAAAGAAAATGATTGGTCTTGGTCAAAGTTGATGATTGGTCTTGTTCAAAGTTGATGGAGTTGGTCGTAATCAAAGTCACAGAAGAGAAGGTTTGTCCATCAAAGAGACAAACAAACGGGGGTGGTCGAGCTAACCTCAGAGGATGTGTTATCTGAGTGCTGCCTACATAGCCCTGGTCATAGGGCCTCAGACCAATGTAGTTCGGACGAATTGAGAAGATTGGTCGATGATTGGATGTGGTCAAGTGTCGAAATGATGAGGGTAAGATGAGGATAAGATGATGCTACAGATGGTGTATTCTGTAGAATTAATCGAGAGTCTTTCATCCCTAGCAAGTTTCCATAGTCATGATGGATGTATGCTAAAAATGAATGGAGGTCTATTTATGCTTCAGCAAGTATTGGTTTATGCTTAACATAAATTGGGTCTGGTCGATAGTTTCCATGTGTACTGGTGTCCATAGAAACTATGTGAAATGGATGAGGATGATGTCTGATGCCATGAGGATGAAAAATAGCTTGGTTTGAGTTGAGTCGACAATTGATGTGGTTAAATGTGACCAAAGTGTAGAGAAAAGGTGAAAAGCGAATCGCTCTTTCATTGACAAAGACCAGAAAGGGAGCATAGATAGGGGTTATTAGAACAAAAGCCCTGTTTATGCATTACATCATTGACTAGTGTTGTGTTAGAGCGGTAATTGAATCACTTTGACATTAAAGTGAGCTCGAAGTCCCTTGAGCAGGTAATAGGAGGAGGATAGGGTAACCCAGTTTAAGAGCAGGGATAACCTTGCCCCTTCTTATAGGAGACCCTGAGACAACTACAAGCCAAGTCCATGACTCATTTCTTTTTTTTTTTTTTTTTTTTTTTTGGTGCAGACTGATCGATGCGGGAAGTCTACATAGAGATGTCATTTGATTTATGGTCATGTTGCGAAGCTGATCAATGCGGGAAGCTTCTAAGAAAGGTTGTTGTTTGTAGCAAGATTTAGTCATAGCCATCCTTCGAGGGAGTGGTCTATATTTTTTCTTTATATAATGTTTGAATAGTTGTCCTTCGAGGGATCAGTCTATTAGCTACAGCAATGATAGTACAGCTATCCTTCGAGGGAGCAGTCTATCTTTTTGATTTGATTTTGTGACCTTGGATTATGTTTGGACATCTTGATTTTTTTATTTTTATTTTTATTTTTTTGAGTCATGGACAAGACTGTAAAAGTTCAAGGACACCCTTTTATTAGGACAAAGCATCCATGCATCATAAAAGGGTTGTAGAGGACTTGTTAAAGGGGAATAGGGTTGAAAGGAATGAGGATTAAGAGGACAAGGATTGCTCAAGGGACGAGCTCAAGTTACGTGTCCAGTAGACGAGTACTCGACTAATAGAAGAATGGTCGAAGATGCAACGCATTAAGAGGCTCAGGTTCTGGCCATCCATTGAGGGAGGACAGACAATAAGTCCCTGACCCATACTTGTGCATGATGATAAAAGGTCTAAGCCAATTGGGGGCAAATTTGCCTCGTTTACTTTGCTCCATATTGGTCACGTGCTGATTCTCTTTGAGGACAAGGTCTCTGATGTTGAAATCTCATTCTCACAAATTTTTGTCGTAGGCTCATTTTATGCAACTTTGGTAGACATGGAGATGATTGAGGGCAGCAAGACAGCGCTCGTCAACTCAAGTTGAGCTAAGCGATCTTGATGAAAGTCGTCATTGGAAAGAATGTCATGCAGGGAGATGCAAAGAGATGGGATTTGTACTTCGAGAGGTAAGATAGCCTCTGTTCCATACACGAGGGAGAAAGGAGTAGCACCCATAGAGGTTCAGACGCTAGTGTGGTAGGCCCACAAAGTGAAGGGAATATGAATGTGCCAATCCCTTCCTGTGTCGTTGACCACCTTCATGAGAATTTTAGTCAGAATTTTGTTGGAAGCCTCAGCCTGCCCATTTGCTTGTGGGTAGTAAGGCGAAGAAAAGCTGAGTTTGATGCCAAATGAGTCGCATAGTTTTTGGACAGTCTTGTTTTTGAAGGACTTGCCATTATCGGTGATGATTTTGTGAGGGACACTGAAACGATAGATGATGTGGCTGCTGATGAAGTCGACAATTTTGTCAAATTTTGTGGAGACAAGAGGAATGGCTTCCACCCACTTGGTGAAATACTCAGTGGCAGTGATGATAGACTGATGACGAAGAGACGAGTGAGGGTTAATCTCACCGATGAGATCTAAGCCCCACTGAGAGAAAGGCCATAAATCCTGAGCAACTTGTAAGGCATGGCTGGGGAGATGAAGCAGGTTAGAGTGTTGCTGACACTTGATGCAATGCCGAACATAGTCGCTACAGTCTTGATGAAGGGTGGGCCAATAATAACCCAGGCGAAGGATGCGCTTGGCAATCGAGTTCCCACTAAAGTGTCTGCCACAAATCCCGTCGTGGACTTGTTTTATGGCTTGAGAAGCTTTAGTGGAGTTTAGACAATGAAGAAGGAGGCCGTCAAAGCCTCACTTATAGAGAAGACCCCCTAGCATGGTATAGCGAGTTGTGCGCTTGATGAAAGCTCGCCGCACATTGCTAGAGAGGTTGGGAGGAGTGACAGAAAGAGACAAGTAGTCCACTAGTTGCTTATACCAGTCATCTTGTGGGCTAGAATTGACAGTGTTGATATGGTCAATGTGAGGGGAGATGTATGAAGGCAAGGGTACATGATGCACCGTGACAAAAAGTTGAGATGACGATGATGAAGACGGGATATATGAAGTAAGATAAGCCATGGTGTCAGCAAACTTGTTCATAGAGCGTGGAACAGTCTGCAAGAGATAATGGTCGAAAGATGCCAAAAGAAGGTCAGCACAATTTTTATACCTCTACAAAACTTCATTTTTACAGAGGTATGAACCGTTAACTTGATTGACGATGAGCTGCGAGTCGCCGAAGATGTTGATAGACTTGATGTGGAGGGAAAGGGCAGTCTAAAGTCCCAAAATTAAGGCCTCGTATTCAGCCATATTATTGGTACAATCAAAGTCAAGCTTGAAAGATAGAGGCATGGGCTCCCCTTCGAGTGGGATGAGGATGACCCCCGCACCCCCACCGAGTTGACATTTGGAGCCATCAAAGAACATGGTCATTTGGTAGATGGTGTCATCGGTGGAAAGTGTGGTGATAGATTCGTCAGGGAACTCACACTGTGAAGGTTGGTTGTCAGGAAGAGGGGCATCTGCCAATTGGTCAGCGATGGTTTACCCTTTGATAGATTTCTGTTGGATGAATTCGAGGTCAAACTCAGCGAGCAGCATGAGCCACCGAGCCATACATTGATTCTGATATGGCTTGGAGTGCATATACTTGAGAGGGTCGGTGTGAGTGACGACAAAGGTCTTGTGATTGAGAAGATAGTGGCAGAGCTTGGTAGCGAAAAAGACTAATGCCAAACAGATTTTCTCGATATGAGGATACCGAGTTTCATAGTCGACTAGTGTTTGGCTGATGTAGTAAACCGCTTGCTCACGATGATGCTCGTCTCGGTGCGCGATCATGGCACCTAATGAATGGTTGGTGGCAGAGATATAAAGGTAGAAGGGTTAGTCGTCTTTAGGTGGAATGAGGACTGGTGGAGAGACCAAATAGCTTTTAAGGGCTTCAAAAGCCTCTTGACAGTCTTCATCCCATTTAAAGGAGACGTCCTTCTTAAGGAGATGATAAAAAGGTTGGCAGCGGTCTGAAAGCTGCGAGATGAAACGGTGAATAGACTGGAGCTTCCCTTGTAGACTGTGAAGCTGCTTGAGATTGGTCGGGGGTGGCATATCGAGGATAGCGTGGATCTTGGCGGGATCTATCTCGATGCCACGGAAGGAAATGATGAAGCCGAGAAGCCTGCCTGAGAGGACCCCAAAGACACATTTCTTGGGGTTAAGGCGAACATTGTATTGAAGAAGGCGAGAGAAGATGATTTTGAGAATGGTCAAGTGGTCGTGGCAAAGCTTGGACTTGCTGAGAAGGTCGTCCACATAGTCCTCCATAATTTTGTGGAGGAGATCATGGAAAATATAGGTCATGGCACGCTGATATGTGGCACCAGCATTTTTCAAGCCGAAAGGCATGACACGATAGTAGAAAGTCCCCCATGGGGTGATAAAGGTAGTCTTGTGCTGGTCTTCCAGAGCGATCAGGATTTGATTGTATCTTGAAAACCCATCCATGAGAGATAGCATCTCATGGCCGGTCGTGAGATCAACAAGCTGGTCAATGTTAGGAAGAGGAAAGTCATCTTTGGGATAGGCTAGGTTAAGGTTGCGATAGTTCATGCAGATCTGAATCCCCTCAGTTGCTTTAGTAACTGGGATGATGTTAGAGACCCACTGCGGATAGTCGATGGGTTGGATGAAGGAGACAGAAAGAAGGCGCTGAAGCTCCTCTTTGACAAGGATCACAATGTGAGGATGCATCTTTCGAAGCTTTTGTCTAACAGGCTTAGCCTCTGGTTTGGTGACAATGTTATGGGTAGCGATGGTGGGGTCGATGCCAGGCATGTCACTGTAAGTCCAGGCAAAGGCCTTGCTATGGTCAAAAAGGAACTGGGTATAGTCAAGCTGCTCCTGAGTGTCTAAAGATTGGCCAATCTTTAAGACGTGAGGAACATCAGAAGAAGGGAGGTTGATGTCAATGGTTGATTCACTTAACATAACCTGGGTCTCAAAAGGGAGGGAATGCTGGAGAAAAGAGTCATCGGCACCCATGTAGGAAAGGATGGCATCATCATCAACGCAGTGGACAGTGTGAATGGTTGCCGACTCATCCTCTATCATGTTAGGAAAGATGAGAGGGAGAGATCTGGACACCCCATTGAGCTGATAGGTCAGGGGTTCCAGGCGGATGGTGTTTATGGAAAAAAAAAAGAAAAAGAAAAAAAAACTAGGAGGGATGGAAACCACCGACTCCAAGGGTGAGTTTGGAGGAGATTGGTCAATTGTTGGCTTGGGACAAAGGTCAGAAGGAGCCTGAGTGGGGTCATGATATCCCAGGCCATACCATTTCTTGGCATCGTCGTCATTGAGCTGCTCGATGGGCTGATGGGAGCCCTGCTCATAACGTCCGAAACCAAAACCCTTCCATGCACACCTGTAAAGGTAAGTGTGTGCGAAGGCGGGGTTGCCAAGAAATGAGAAATCTGATGTGAAAGGTTGGGGTGAAGAGAGGGAATTGTCATTGGTAGGAGCTTGATTGAGCCCCCCATAGACAAAGTTGGTTTGGAGGTGAGGAAGACCATAAGGCACGACCATCCCGATCTGATGGTCATAATTGGGACTGAGATGAAGGCGTCCATACTCTTGCAGAGTTTGGAACATGTCTAGGGTCAACAAGCGATATTCCCCAAGTGATAGTCATTGGAAGATGTCTTCCATGGGGTCTTTGGTCGGTGCTTGAAGAGGAGGGGTGAGGGCGATCACCGATTGCGAACTGGTCGAAGCTTCCGCAGATGGAGGCGGTGCCGGAGTTGACGGCTTGATGGGAATGAGGACATCATTGGGACGGTAGGTTGTGTTGCAAGTCTTGAAGGGTGAAGGGTCAGCGGGAATGGTGTGGACTTGCCCGTCATGCTCAAACTTCACACAATAGTGCAGGGTAGAGGGGACACAGGCCATGGCATAGATCCAAGGTCGACCCAGTAGAATATTGTATTGAAACTCTCCTTCGATGATATAGAAGAGCTCCGAGACTATGCGTGGACCAATGTGAATGTGAAGGATGACTGTGCCAATGGTCGTGGCGGTGGTGTCATTGAAAGAGCGTAAGATCACGTTAGTTTTGGAGATGCAATTCTTGGGAAGAGCTAACTGATCAAAGGCATGGGTAGAGATTATGTTGATGCTAGTGCCGCCATCGATCATAACGTGTTTAATGCGTGTTCGATCAACATAGGCAGTGATGAAGAGGGTGGCATCCTGATCTTCCGTGTTAGATGTGGGAATCTTAGAATCACTGAATGTGATGGAGGTGATAGGAGATAAAGAATGGATGAGGGCAGTGAGTGGTTGGGGGTCCTCGGGTTGGACCTCTGCTGCCTGTAAGGCTTGGATGAGGGCTTGACGGTGCTGAGGTGAGGTTTGGATAAGGTCATAAAGAGACATCTTTACAGGCGTCTGGTGAAGCTGCTTCAGCATGGAGTCGTGAATTGGCCTAGAAGAAGAAGACGAAGAAGGTTGAGACGCGCCAAGGATAGAAATTTTAGGCTTGGGCACAAGAGGTGGCTTGACGAAGGGATAGGTCCAAGGAATGGCAACTTTTGCTTTCGCCTTGTCCTTTTGCGACCTAGTGGTTATACGGATAGCATTGATTTCAAAAATGGGAGGTGAAGAAGGGGTCATGTCTTGCTGGTGAGATGTTGACGTGGTTGAAGAGGTTGGATAGGAAGGAGTCAGGGTCTGGTCAAGAGTGTCCTCAAGGAGAAGAGTGTCGTTCTCCATATAGCGGTGGATGACGGCTTTGAGGGCATAGCAAGTCTCGGTATTATGTCCTAGTGTACGATGATATAAGCAAATTTTTGTGTCGTCGAACCAGGAGGGCTTGGACCTGAGAGGTTGGAAAGGCTTGATGGGTGGAAGGGTTATGTTGGAAGTCTACAAAAGTCAGTGCAATATTAACGAGTATGAGCCCACTAGAGGGTCCGTGCTATTTGATATGTGTGAGGTCGGTGACTTTTGCTTTGGCGAGGTTGGAAGAGGTTTCTGTGCCACCTTATGGGTTGATGGTGTGGTGACAGGCGAAGATGGCCCTTTCTTGGTGATTGGTACCGCCTTTTTGGGAGAGGGATGGCTGGAGGTAGGTAGAGGAAGCAAAGGAGGCAATGAGTTTTTATTGGAGGCTGGAGTGGGAAGGATTCTAGCCAGGGTCGAAGGATGGGGGCCCAAAATGGATGGCAATGGTGACGGGGAAGGAGGCATTTGCTTCGGCGGTCTGGCAGTCTTCTTTGACTTGGTTGGAAGACTACTACTGGTCAAGGTCTGGTCTAGGTCCACCTTCACTTGCGGGTGAGTGAGGGTGGAGATAGGATGAATGCCAAGTGACTTGATAGGCTTAGATGAGAGAGATGCAAGTTTTGGTTTTGACGGGTTTGGTTGAGGTTTGAGAGTCTGGTCTTTGTCAAGAGTCTGAAGAGATTCTGCCTTGGGAAGATTAGCAGCATGTGATGAGAGGGCACGGGTATGTTGAAGGGCTTTAAGACACTCCCACAACACCTGAGGCATCACTTTCCTCGGAGGGAGAAGTTCGATTTTCTCCACTAACTGGGAAAATGGCTGAGAAGAAGATGTTGATGGTTGCGGGGTTGAAGATGAGATGGGTGTAGTAGTCTTAGAGGCATGGTATGGCGAAGACAAGATAGATTTAGATGGAGACGAAGGGGAGACGGGTTCTTCCCTGGGTGGAGAAGAATCTGGAAAGCGAGGCTCTTCAAGCAGGTAAAGGGCAGGGATGATAGTGCCCTCCACTTGCGGTTGAGGAGTAGGAAGGGTCGGGTCCTCCATAGGCAGCAGAAAGGAGGATGGCGAGACCGGTGGTGCTAGTAAAGCTGAGGCGTCCTCCAAGACGAGAGAGGTCGATGGAGAACTAGCCGGGGAAAGAGGTTCGTCCACATGTGATGGACTGATTGATGGACTAACCTCTTGAGGTTGATTGGGGATGAAAGGCGAGATCGTATTGACTGTTCGAATGTTGTGTTCATGATTGTCATCAATTAAGGTCTGGACATTGTTTTGAGTTGGTGGATGATTAGGGAATGGTTGTTTGAAGATGTCAATGGCCTGATTAGGGGGTGCATTGGGATTATCTAAGATGAGGTCCCCCTTTTCAAGCATGTCTTGGATTATGTTCTTAAAAGTTTTGCAGTTTTCTGTGTCATGTCCCTTAACACGGTGGAAGCTGCAGAAGTCTTATTCCCTATACCACACAGGGATGGCGTGTGAGGGATTAAATTGTGGAGGAGGTTGGGCTTGAGGGAGATTGAGGACCCCCTGCTTAACAAGCTTTTCCAGCACAGACGCGTATGATTCTCTAAGAGGAGTATACCGTCATTGTACGTATCTCTGTTGGAATTGGCGAGTGGCGCTCTACGATGTGGATGGCTCAAGCTGATTGGTTGAAGAAGATGAAGGTCTAACCACCATAGCATTAGCTGAAGCCTTGGATTTAGAATTGGATGATGATGGCTTAGTAGAAGAAGAGTCATTGGTCTTAGAGCTCGGATTCTTGCTCCGCAACTTGACTTTATTCTCCTCGATGGCACGCAACTCAAGTTTGCGGGCCATCGTGAAGGCTTCGTCGAAGGTGTGGAAGGTTTGAACCCTCAGGGTGGAAGAAATATGTCTAGCACAGGCTTGGGAGAAGAGTTCAATAAGCTCAGCCTGGGGTAAGGAAAAAGAGAGTTGATTGATGAGGCCTCTCCATCGAGCAACGAAGTCGGCTATGGACTCGTCCTCGAATTGCTGGATAGAATAGAGGTCCATGATCGAGACCTTCTTGGTGATGTTGATGGAGAAGTGATCGAGGAAGAGCTGGGCCAATTGTGTGAATGAGAAGAGGGAATGGCTGGGAAGGGAGCTGTACCAGTCAAGTGCAGCACCCGAGAGAGACATAGGAAACATGCGTAGAGCAATGCATCGTCATGAGCAATGAGGTAACAGGCATGTCTGAATGCCCGCAAGTGTTGCTGTGGGTCTTCCTTGCTTTGAAAGCAAGAAAACTTCAGAAGCTCCCACTGGCTAGGATATGGTCTGATTGGGATAGAAGGATGAATGGGCTCGTTGCAGATCTACTCGTATGAGAGAGCGTTGCGTGAGCTGGAAACAGAGGTCTCTAGACTGGTCATCTTGTCCATCAGCATTTTGATGATATCTGCCGATGGATTGATGGGTGGCGCGCCCCCTAAGTTGTAGGGTGCTTGGAAGAGGCTAGGGGAGGCATACAACATAGTTGGTTGCCCCTGTAAAGGTGTAACGTAGGGATAACTAGTCGTAGGGATAGATGAAGAGGCTAAAGGTGGTTGGGTAGAAGGCATAGCTAGGCCCGATGTTGCCACGAGGGGTTGGACTGTGGTAATGGGGGCCAAGGGATAAGAAGCCACCCTGGTGTTGATAGGGGCCAGGGTAGGCGAAATAGAGACGACAAGGTTTTAAAAAGGAGTGGATAGCGGTTGAGCGGGTTGAGGTTGATAGGGGCTGAAACCTCGGTGGAAGTGGGCCCAAAGATAGAGGGAGAGGCCACACCTAGAGGATTGGTCAAAGTCTGGTCAGTGGTCAAAGTGATGGCTTGAGTGTCCAAGGGTTGAACTACGGATGCCGTCAATATAGCCGTAGTCGCGACAAGAGAGGTTGGCATTCCGTAGATTGGATTGCCCAAGGAGTCTCGTGTTCGGCTATGCGCGAGATAGTGTTGCAAGGCCTTGACGTTGAGGTCCAAGAATCGTTCAAAATCTTGGTCCCCTTCTTAGACAATAGGAGTCTGCGGCGGGGTTGGACGAATAGGAGTTCTTTCAGTCTCTGAGTTGAACTCCATTGTAGGCTTGGTCACGGACGGGGTAGACGGAAGTGGTTGACGGCTAGCGTGGTTGACAAGAGCCTTGGCTTGGCTACGAGTCAAAACCATGCAAGGCAAAGAAGGTTTAGGTTTCAAAAACTATGTTTTTCTGTTTCAAAAAACTAGGATGGAGTTTTTGACAGAGAAGGGACAGGTTTTAGGTTGTTGGTTTTGAAAAAAAAAGACAGTGACAGAGACCGACGTCAGTTGACAAACCAATGTCGGTAAGAAATATGGTCGATGTCAGTCAGATAATCGATGCCAGTAAGAGAGGAAAGTCGACGTCGGTGGAAGAATCGATGCCGGTGACTGTGTTTTCCAAAGAACCAAAAGATTTTAAGATTCTTGGAACAACAATGAAGAAAGTGTCCTCACTCACTCAAACAAACAGATGAGAAGAGAAGAACTGAGAGAGACAGACAAGCCTAAGCGATAAATCCTAGGAATTAACCTTAGAATCTTGTGGCTTATGCCTTAGATGAATGTTTGGGGAGATTGGCTGTAAGAAAGGTCCTAGAAGAGGCAATCTAGAGCTGGTTTTGGGTCTTGTTTTAGGTGCTCAAAAATCTGTGTTAGGTCTGGTACGTGGCCTGGTGCTAAGGAGCAAGCTCCCCTCACTTCACGATTCCAGTGGTTAGCTGGTCTCGCTTAGCCAAGATATACCTCGCCTAGAGTTTATCCTCCGCCAGAGAACAGAGTGGGCTTCCCCCTTGGTGATGAAATCCAAGTAGGGTCACCGGGACGGGTAAGGTATCCGCTGGGGGATGAAATCCCAGTCGGGCCTTGTCTCAAGTAAGTTTTATGTTCGTTTTAGTGCATGTGGTTTGGTAGTGTAACATCAAGTGTCTACGATTTATTCAATATGCATTTTACTAATTACTAGGTGAAGACTAATGCAAGCACAAGCATAAATGCAATATAGTATGTTTTTAAGCCCAAGTCGAAAATATGAAGTTTGGATGAAGACAAGTTTAAGAAAGGGTTTGAGAGTATGATGTTTAGACTAGTCTAGAAATGCAAGGAAGAAAGACTCGTTTTAGTCCTGCTTATAGTGTCATTTGGAATAGAAGAAAGAGACAAGAAGGAAGGAGCCTAAATGCACCTAAATGAATGAAAGGAAGAGGAACCCGAGGAAGAACCTAAGGTCCCACCGGGCATGCCAGAATGTTTCTATTGCTAATTCGCTTTCTACATTCAAAAGATGAATAAAGAAACTAAAGAAATGGACAAGGCTAGAAGTACCTGGATAAAGATTGCGCACCATAATCCAGACGTTTGTGGGCACCCCTCTTTGGCTGTGAAGGAATGACACTGCAAAAGAAAAGAAACTTGGACAAGAAAATGTTAGATGGATAGGCAGTGGGTTGCCAAGCGAAAGCTTGTTCTCGAAAGTGTGAAAACTTCCTCAAGGGAGGTCAACCCACTGATAACAGATAGATAAAAGACTAAGGAAATATAGAATGCCAAAATATAGGAGTGATAAACAAATTAGAAATGAAAGAAAAGATCAATAGTTACCTGAAAGGAGTTGTCGGGCTGATGACAGTCGCCGAGGTCGAGAATGTTGCCGGCGTCGGTTGCCTGGTCTACCGACTTCGGTTATCCTACCGACGTCGGTCGGGGCAGTAACCGGCGTTGGTCGGGGCAGTGGCCTGTAGTCGGGTCTGATCGGGTTTCTGGACTGTGGACAGGTCTGGTTTGTGAACAGGGTTGAGATAGAGTTCAGGGATGACTTTGAATGGACTGGGGAATGGTCTAGTTTTGATTAGGTGCCCTGTATAGGGTCTTTGTTGGCAGGAGGGATGAGGGAGTTGTCTGGGATTGTACTGAAAGGATGACAGGTGAAAGGGAGATGGATAGAGGACAGGGCCTGAGAAGGCTTTTCAGCCTCTCAGGGGGTAGGACAGAGGGAGTGGGAGACAGCAGATACCAAATAACTGAACACTAAAGGAAAGAAATGAAATGAAATAATAGACTGTGCTTACCTTTTTAGCTTGCTAAATGAAGAGTGGGAGAGCTGTTGTTGAGACCATAGAAGACTTAATCTCTGCTCAAGAATCCCTGCACCTATTGTTACTGTTGCACGAGGTCCAGAGGGAGAAGATTAGAATGCCAAAACACCAAGAGAAATCAGTTTGCGAGCTCAAGGGGCCCGGCGCTGGAATGGATGCAGAAAGGAGTCTTGAAGGCTGCCGACGCCGGCAAGATCGCCGACGTAGACCGAAGGGTCACCGACGTCGGCAGTGGCAGAATGGGAGCAGAGACTAAAAATAGCCTCTGCCCATTCTTGCACGCCACCGGGGGAGGGATTGTGGGAAGAACGGTCATGAGGACACTTAAATGGGCGCGGGAGGAAGATAATGAGGAGATTTGGCATAATAAAGGCTAGGAGGGAGGTGGAGGGATCCAAGGGAGGATCCAAGGTGGCAAGGGTGAGGTGGAAAGGGGGCCACTTAATTGAAATATTTAAGTTATTTTAATCAAATGAGTGGAGGGGACTAAGGCCAAGGGTTAGGATATGGGTTTGAGGTGGACAAGGGGGGAGAACCAAGGTGCAGACACATTTGTGGTGTCTACAGGTGGCCTAAAAAATATGGATAAGTCCTCATTATGGCTTTAATACATTGAGAAGCCATTCAAGACATGATTTAGAGAACATGAACATGGATTGAATAATCTTGAGAATGTTTCCTAGAGAATTACTCCAATCTAAAATGGGTTATGCAAATGGACCTAGGTTTCAAGTAAGGGTGTTGATTGAGTTTGACCCAAGCATTAAGGAGCTCAAGAATTCCTCCCCCACTGCTTGCTTATATGGGTGAAAATTTTGATGATATATCTTATGCATGAATGTGTGTACACATAAGTATATCAACCTACAAGGTATGATAGCTAATGTGATTAAGATGGTGTTTTTACTTAATGTTGGGATGATGGGAGTCTAAATATTTGCATTAGCCATTTCTCTCTACCTTGGCCTTGGTTGGGTTAACCCTTCTAATTGTGGTTGCATTTGAGCAAGCCTCACTTGTTGACCATTGACTTGTATGGGCAAGTCAATGGGATATAGGTGGTAAAGGCTTCACTCTTGAAATTAAGAGAAATAGTGTTCAATATCTATTGATGGGTTGTATGGGTAAACCATCACTAGGTGCTTATAAATTTATGACCCAAGAAATACCAAAGGTTTAACTCAAACTTGGAGGGCTAGATTAGGTATGAGGAGTTGGTCTACTTGGGTCAATTACTTGAGCATGTACTCTTCACTTGTTGATTGAATATCTTGATCCATTGAGGATATGCAAAGTTTGAATAGCGGTTATAACCATTGATAATAGTATAGATAAGACTATTATAATTATTGTTCAGTAAACTGAATATCCAATTTAAATCATTATAAAGAGCTCAAATGCTAAAATTACAAAAATAACATGCCACTTTTTAAGTTGAATGGTTGAAAGTGGAGTGATAATGTATCCATGGGTTTAAGTTTCTCATGGTTGAGCAAGAATTTCTTAAGGAAAATATGCCTTTGGGAGACATGATAGTAAAACTTAGTGAAGTTATGTTGAGATACTAAGTGTATGAAATTGTTTTATTCATAGTTGTGTGTATATCAACCTAGTTGGATGAATTGTGCCATGATGAGATCTGAAACATAAATAACCTTGTAAGGCATTATTGGATTCTCTATAGTTGGGTAGGAATGTCAATAAGTTGATCCCTTTGTTAATTTTTAGCAAATTTTGTTGTGGACAAACTAAGAATTTTATATATTATAGTTTATTGACAATTGGGGAAAGTAATTGTAAGTTTTTACTTGGCTTATGTGTTTCTATACATGATTGGTTACATCAATGCAATTTTTTTACTTGGCTTATGTGTTTCTATACACAATTGGTTGCATCAATGCAAAAAAATTATGTCTAATGCCTAGTGAAACACTATTTTGTCCCAAGTGGTTTACTTATAAGCAAAGACTAAATAGGTCTTACTAGTTAAAAAATCTAATATGGTGATTGATTTCAACCATTATAACCTGAGAATGAATAAGTATTATGTATCATAATACTGAGGTGCTAGAAAAAATATGTATTTCAACTAAATTAAGGCTTGATTTTGTTATGAGCAATTGACCTCCTTAAAGTTAAATGAAGAACCCTGTGATTTCATCACTCTAAAAGGCTAGAAGCTATTAAGGGTGTGTATATGTTTTGATTCCATAATTTTTTATTTTGATCATGGCTATATTTTAATCCCATAAGGAGGCTATGCTGACCTTGGATATGTTTTACATTTGTGAGGATGTTTAATTGATCTTGGGATGAGATTTGGCATCTATGAGGATATTATGATTATCATGGATATATTTTGCATCCATGAGGATGTATTTTGTGATTACAACTATATTTAATGGTTGTGGGAAACTATATTTACCATGATGTTGATATGATATTCACCTAGAGCCTTGGCTAAGTTAATATTTTTCCATTATTATGTTACATCAAATAAATCGTTGCTAGTCAACCTTTGACTTGTGGAAATAATGAAATTGTAAGGATAGTGATAGAAGCTTATTGTTGGAGTCAAGAAACCATGTTTGGTGATCATTAATAGCTTGCATGGGTGATCCATCATATGATGATGAGGTATAATACTCTTTGGAGTTCCAAGTATGTAACTTAATCTTATAGGGCCTAGCGGGGTGAATATGACTTAATTGTCTGGGAAAGTGAGAAAGTTTTGGGGATATCTTACTATTAAAAAGTAGCATGAGCCATCTAATCCATGTGAAACATGAACCTTGTTGGTAATTTCCAAATAATTATGGATATATATTTATGGGTTATGTTAGAACACACCCTTCTTTAAAGGAAGCTGTTGGTAAACTCGAAATCCCTAAAACTAAGCATGATATTATATGATAGTTATTTTATGTCATTCGGGAAGGCATTTGGACATTAGGTAGACTAATGATAATCATGGACCCTTGTGCTTCCCTTACTGGTGTGTTTAATTGGTGTGATGTGAAAATACCTTGGCATAAATTATCAAACCTTTGGATCAACTTGTATGTTGTAGTATTATTTTTCCTATAGTGCTTTTAAAATTGTTGTGTGTTGTGTAAACCTTTTACATTTCATTGATTATATTGAACCATGTAAACTGGTAATTTATCTATTTTGTGTGAATGTAGTTAACTTATGAACCTCTACATTTTCCTCTTGATATCAGTATTGTTTTACACACACACACACACACACACACACATGTATATGATTTGATAGTGTAATGTGATCATAAATTAATTATGATGTAGTTTTCCTTATAAAATCAGCCTCTATTAACTAAAATCTACCAAGGTATAGTAAATGTATTATGTGGTGTGCTCCTGAATCACTACTTTAATAATGAAATTTGATCCAAATATGAGGTTTAGGGTGAAGATAACACTACATCCATGATGATTATACTAGGTATAGGCTAGGGAGTGGAGTCTCACATCAGCTAAAAACTATTTCTCCTCTTTGCATGAAGTAGCCACCTGATTCATTCAGGTTGTGCACCATGATCACCACAATATGGTCATGAGACCTTCATACATAATGGTCACCTCATGGATTGAGTATTCCTTTGCCCACCTCTTAGAGGTTGTTAAAAAAATAACCTTGTGGAATTCATGATATAGTCTTATGAAGCATAAATTGGTCCTAAAAATTGGACCTTTATGTCAAAAATAGAAAGATTGAACTTGTTTAAATACAATCATGTATTGTCTTGTAAAATCAATCATGGTATGAAGAAGTAATGGTTCAATTACTTAAAAGGAATTTTCTAGAATGAATATTTTGATTTAAAGGCATATGTTGACTTGTAAGTGCAACCATGATGTGAACAAGGTATTATTTGTGTATACCTAAAATTAATATTCTAAAACAAATATTTAAGATTTTTTAAAGCATGGATGGAATGCATGTTGATTTTATGGTCGGGAGTAGTAATGTAAATTCCTAATCAAGCAAATTTTTGAATTTTATTACTTTCTAATGCTACCAAGAGGTAAGTGCAGTAAGATGGTGGGATTCTAATCCCTGTAACCATCATGTGAGCTCATAATTTGTAAAGAGCATGATAAAAACCTTGGGGTTGCATGTGAATACCTGGTATAGCTTCTCCAATTTTTGGTGTGGTTGGTGTGGGATGTTTTACTAACCCATGAATGATGAATGGTGAAAGAAAAGTTACTATAGAGTGATGAATCTAAATTATTGTTGACATTATGTGAATGATATT